>NDGN011131919.1:0-17752 GCA_002564285.1 Tympanoctomys barrerae | reverse complement strand
CGATTTGATTTGAAACTGTCTAATTGCTGTTTGTTTATCAATAAAATTCTGAAAAAAAAATACACTGACATAGTTATTTAACAAATTCACTTTCCATTGATGGTAAATATTAAACTGGAACTTCTGGATAAAATATTACATATTTTTCTTCCTTAGATTTATTACAATACACAAAGTATGACCTAGTAGGAAGACTTGAGAAACAGAACTACACTAAGATAAAGTTTTACTACACATACAAAAGCACAGACTAGAAAAAGAAACCATGAATATAATAAAAGGGAATATAAAAATACATGAGGAACCACCATTATTCATGGAGAAAAACCCAATGGAAAAATGTATTTCACAAAAGTGAATGGTACTGCAAGTCATCTAACATAGGTAAATCTGCTGAACATCACACTAAAAGCTTGGGGGAGGTACTCACAATACCAATGGCTATTGAGGTTAGGGAACAATTAGAATTCTCCTAGACTGCTGAAAGCAGTATAGATTATTTTGATCATTTTGGAATAGGTTTGACAATACCTACTAAGCCTGAACATGTGCCTAGACTGAGATCTGGCAATGCAATTCCAAGGCACATACCCATCAGAAATATGGACACATGTACCCTGAGAGCAGGTACAAGCAGCAACACTACTCTTGATTTCCCCTGCCTGGAAGCAAGCCAAGTACACCAACAGAAAGGTTGCCACTCACCCCAATCGGACGGAGACTGGCTCAGCTGGTGCCTGACATCCTGGAGATATTATTGAACGTGTCAATTCTCTAAAGTTCCTTGCAAAAGCCATTGGCTTAGTGGGGGAGGAAGGACCTCCAAAAATCATTTCCTCACAAAAGCAAGGAAACCAACACTTTGTAAGGTACACAGAAGGCTACTTTTAGGGCTTTGGGTCATGTATATTTTAGAAATAGGATACATAAAGTATGATCTAGGAAAGAGAAAAGCTTGCCAATATTGCAAAATCAACTTTTACTGTATGGCAGAAAATAATGTAAGTCCTACAACAACCTACAGTGTATTTATTAAACAGGAATGGTCAAGTCTTGATAAAAGCAGCCAATTTCACTTCATCTTAACGTGTCCTATTACTATCTCCATCTCCCCATCTCCACAATCCCATGGAAACCAGTAGCCTAGCAACCACTGGTCCCAAGGCTCTATGGAAACAAAGGTAAGGGCTAACGCAGAGCTGCGAACTGGCTGCCTGAGCACTGGAGATGTGCTTCCACCTGCACCCGTCTGTCTTTGGAAGAGAACAGGAGATTTACTGCTTCGGCCAGTCACTACTTAGCTAGCTGAGCAGAGACTTCACTGGGCACACATGAGAAAACACAAAGATTTTCCAGATTTCAGGAAGTCACTGCAAAAAGAAGATCTAGAAGTAAAAACCATGAACAACCACAATAAATTCTGGAGGACGGGGCCGAGTCTGCTTGTAAGAGCTGCCATTCTAAATAACAGGGTATGTTCATCACATATTTTAAAAATAAGATGCACAAAGTAAGATCTATTAGGGAAGACCTGAGAAGACACCAAAATAAGAAGTTTCCCAACAACAAAGAACACCTTTAACAGATCTTCTGCACATGGGAAGGAAATCAAGAGATAAGGGAGGAAGACAGGAACAAAAAGGTCAACATGTGTCATGTGTGTGTAGCAAATATAATCAAAGTAGTCGCTATTATGGCAAACATGCACTAGGAAATAAAACAAGTTGCCACTTTCTAGTATTTTGAACATCCCATCATCTACAGAAAGACAAGGGATATGCAGAGAAACAGTAAAGGGCAGGCTATACACACGAAATGATGTTTGTTTAGGTGCACCCAGAAGTGGAGTGTGCTAGACAGTTGACTTTAAGTCAACTGTTTTGGGTTATTCAAAGAACTAAGAGAAATCATGTCTAAAGAAGTAAATAGGACAGTGATAAGATATCGCACCCTATAGACAATACAAATAAGGAAACTAATTTTTTTTCAAAACAACATATAAATTCTAGGCTTAAAATTTATCCATTTATTTGGTATGGGGTTTGCTACACAGCTTGGACTTGAGTGATCTTTCTGTCTCAGCCTCCCCAGCGCTGGGGTTACAGGTATGTGCCGCATACCTGTACAGGGTATGCGGTCTGTACAACATGCTATATTAGAGATGGAACCTGGGTCCTTATGCTTGCCAGGTAGGCACTTAGACCACTGAACTATCGCCTGAAAGACTCCAGGCCTTTCCCCTATGTGATTATTTTTATTTTGATTCTTTTCTTGCATGGAAAGTTTTCACTGTCCATTTCACACAATTTGTCCCTTTTCTTCCTTAATATTCACTGCATGGTCTTGCAACACTATAAAGATACTCTCATCCCTGTCCCACCACTAGAATGTGAATAATTTTAAAATATGGAACTCCATCAAAAGACATCCTTAAAAAAATAGAGTGTGCATAGAAAATATAGAGCATTGAATAATGGTTCAAAGAATTAATTCATTAATAAAGAAAGCAAGTCTTCTTAACTAAAACCACAATTTACAGGATATATTACAACTGAACAAATTCAAAACATCTGCTATAAAAGAAAATGTTAACTCTAAAGCAGTGAAGTCTTTTTAAATCAATTAATAATCAAACTTTAAAAGTGAAAGTTAGGGGCTGGGGAAATAGTTCAGTGGAATAAGTGCTTGCCTAGCAAGTGCAAGGTTTTGAATTCAATTTCTGGTACCATGCAAAAAAAAAGAAAAGAAAGAATGATAGGTAGAAAGTTCTAAGAAGATGAAACTGTGAACCTATTTAGGGACAGCCAGTATTTTCTGGGATGTTGCTATTTTACTTTATGATTAATATTAGAAGAGAACATATTATGAGAAAAAAAAATGACAGCTCCAATCATGTCTAAATTAAGGATCACACGATTCCTTTCTAAAGTGCTACACAAATGGAACTGAAACTACACTGACAAATCCTTCAACCCACAGCAAACACAATCAGTTTCCCAAATCCAATTTGTAATCCCACTCAGCCTCCACTCCGAAACCCCTGGGCAGAAGCCTTCATTTTTGCACCTCATTACAGATGTTTACTTTGCTGTTCATTGTTTTTGTGACTACAATGAACAACAGATAAATCCCATCATGAAAATGCAAACAAAAAAGAGCAGGGTATGAAAACAAGAGAAGAAGATGCTGTCTCATTCAGCGTTAGAAACACCCAAGGAAGGAAACGCCCAACAAACCTGAAAGAGGAAGGCATCGCCCAGTGAGTTGCTGAGGCAGAAGACAAAGTCCTTCTTGGGGTGCTCAGGCACGGCCTGCACGATGCTGTTTTCTACCCAGACAGCATGCTTGGGGATGCTGTTGTGGTCTATCCCAGACCTGCCGTCACTCTCATAGAAGAAGAGCGTGCACCCTAGAGAAACAGAAGAGGAGTCAGCACTTGGCACTTCATTGGTAATAAGCCTGTAGTAGAAGTCGTCACTCGGCACAGGAAAGGGCCAGAGATGAAAGCACGGGGAACCAAGGGGAAGGAGAATGGGGTTACACTTGCACCAAGCTCTTGGATTTGCCTATAGAGTGGGAAAGCTCTTAAATCACAGAGCTTTGTTAAAAACAAAGCCTTCTGTTAATGCAAAGATCTAAAACATCATCCAAAGTTACATGTATTCAGAGTGGGACTTTAGGAAGGTGACCGCATTGTGGGGTGCTTATGCTGATCGGTGTGCCAAGCCACTGATGAGTTCCTGGCTGCTGCACTGTCAGAAGGCAGGGCCTGGCTGAAGGTGGGTCATGGAGCAGGATCTGGATGGACATAGACTTGTCCCCCATCCACTCCTTCCCTCCGCTACCTGTCTGCCATAGGGTAAGGCTTTCTCCTGTCCTTTCCTTGCACCATGCCATTTCTGACCTAAAGCCCACAGACTTGTGGAAGAGATCTTCAGAAAAAATGACCTAAAATGTAACTCTTCCTTAAATTGCAGGTGTTGGGTGTTTTGACTTAGTGATAGGAAAATAATTCCTTTACCCATGCCCTCAAGTTCTGTAAGATCCCTACTTCCTGTGTGATAATGTTTTGTTATGAATCCACACATAGATGGGGTCTTGCATCTCTTTACTCAGTGTTGAGTCCAAACACGGTTCCATGGATTCTATAAGATCCACAGTATATTCAGAACTGTCTAAGACTGGTGGGCACGCCACTGGAGCCCATTGCTAATACGTCTCACAGAGATGTGCAAACAGGAAATTCTAAAAAATGGATAGACTTTATGGTCCATGCGCTTGGTGAAAATAATGTACAACATGGTCTTCAGGTGTGTTCAGAACAAGAAATGATACATTTTTAGTCTGAGGTTTTATTTATACAATTTTTTTTTTCCTCTAGAAGTATAACACATCCTTGTTTCTCTCGGAGAAAGAAGGCCCATATAGTGGGCCTAAGGGAAGCAAGAATCCTAGTACTCAGTTACCCTATGAAATGAATGGGGCAGTAGCAATAGAAACACTTTATAGGTCTGTAGGAAAGTGACTTGAGTAGATATTCTCCATCAGTGCCTGAACGAGAAACTCAGCTTAATGGCAATTACCACTTAAACACTAATAAAAACCAATACAGAAGTCTGAGTACAACTTCATTATTTTTCCACAACTTCAATATATGCTGCTCAGTGAATCTTCAGCATCTTTCTTACGACAGCCCAATACCACAGTTTATATGAATTGCAAATCCCCTGAAAAGTACGATCTATTTAGTTAAAATAGGAGGCTACAAAGAAAACCTACTCAGTGGCGATAAGTACTATAGAATGACGTAGCTCAACAGAAACATCACAATTCAAAAGCCTTTTTTTCTAGCCCATAATATTTCACATTACCATATTACAGTCACTAAATGCAATACCCTAAGACAGCTTTCTCCTGCTGGCACAGCAAGGCCAGAGGCTCTGCTGAGAATCCTCATGTTAGTGCTTCTAAATATTAGGGTACGGTAATTACTGTCATTGTCTCCATAATTCAGGAATCTCAAGTATTTTTTTTCTACCAATTCAACCTATATTCACTTTGTCTTTAAAAAATAATATCCTCTGCAAATGTTTTCAAAAAATAAATCTTATAGTGCTTTTAATTTTTCAGTAAAGTTTGTAGGGTGTTCTTTATAAATTTGGCTTAAAAATTGCCTACATATAAATACATGTGATGTTCTGCCTCAACTCCATTTTCCCATAATCCCTGCAACTGGTGGAAGACAAGGTGAGACAGTGTCTCACTACGTAGTCTAGGGCTGGCCTGCAACCCAGAAGATAGCCCAGGCTGGCCCTAAATGCACAATCCTCCTGCCTCGGTCTCCCAAGTACTGGGATCCCAGGGGTGTGTCATCACAGCTGGGCTAATCCTATGAGCTTGCAGACCTCAAGATTTTTTAGGAACACTTACATCAAAGAACCAAGGCATCTATATCTCCAATTTTCCTGCCTTTCATTGGCAAAGATTACACAGAAGAAAACAAACAGAGAGTCATTATCTCCCCCTAATCAAAGGTTCTTATGGAATAGCCATATGTTCTGTCTGCAGACGTTTTTGGTTGTCACACCAAAGCGAGAGGTGCTGCTGGCATGTAGTGGGCGAGGACAGGCACATTGCTCTGGACCACAAATGTCCTCCCAAAGCCCATGTGTGGCAGGCTTGGCCACCAGGACTGCTGCTACTGGGAGACAGGGACCCTTTCAGCGCTGAGTCCAGCAGGGGTTCAGGTTGTGGGGTGTGCTCTTGCAGAGGGCTTGCTCCTTCCAATTCCTCTTCTTTTTGCTTCCTGCCATGAAATAAGCAGTTGTGTTTCACCACACACTCCCACCAGGATGTGTTGCCTCATCACAGGCCCAAAACCAACAGAGCCAAACAACCATGGGCTGAGATTTCCAAAACTGCTAGCCAAATGCAACCTGTCTGTTTATATCCCAATAACCTCCGACACTTTGTTACAGTGACAGAAGGCTGAATAACATGAAGAAAACTGCTAAGCACTTACAAATGCCCCGCACAGCTCTCCACAACAAAGAATTATCTGGATAATGTCACTAGTGCCACTATTGAGAAATGCAGTTCTAAGTCTTCATGAGTAATATGACACTGATGATGTGGAGACTCATAACATAAACGGAGGAACATACTTTACCACAGATTGAGCACACAGGAAGCAGCCTGTGCATCAGGAATTAGGCGCACCGCTAAACCTGGTATGCGCACACAGAGGACACTGTGGTCTTTCCAAATAGCTGTTGCTTAACAATTTTTCAATTTTTCTTCAGAATCATCTTACAAAAGTAGATAGCTGAAACCAGCTTGTACTCGATTATCAATTTGTTCCAATGTTAACACCAACATGAAGGGGCAAATCCAAGAGCCACACTCACCCTGAGAAAAGACTGTTTACCTTTATCCTCACTGAAAAATAACCTCTAGGTTCTTCAGCTGTCCGTGAAGTCACTCCAGAGATTAACTCTGGGCAAAATCTCTTTTTAAATTATTTTATCTTATAATAAAGAATCTCTGGCTGTTGTAGCCATGGTTCCCAGATGTCCTGCCTTGGCTTTCTCAGTGTCCAAGAGTTGCAGAAAAAGTCAGCACCAAGATTTGCTGCTGAGTGGCACTGCAAAGCCCCGAGGATGGCAGCATGTAATGGCAGCCTGTCAGCTTTGGGGAGTACAGGACTCAGTGGCTCTGTGTTCCGGGACTGCATCCTGACAGATGGTGTCACTCAGACCTGGTCACCAAGGGCATGAAGGTGGCCTCCTGAAATGGGCACATGGCTCGTGCTCCTGAATGCCTGCACCCTAGCCTGCTCTGTCACTTATTCTCTAGGGAAATGACAAAAATAAAATAAACCCCTCTGCAATGTCTCCAGTTTTTTATATAAAAAAAGTCAACTTATTATTTTCATTCTCAAATTTAGAGTAAGAGTCACCTGGGAAACATTTAAACCACAAATTCAGGGCCTGTTACCAGCTCAACTGTGTCCTCTCCAAAATTCCTATGCTAAAGTCCTAGCTGCCTCCACTTCCAGATGGCGTCATACTTAGAGCTACAACCTTTTAAAGGGCAATTAAAGTTAAGTGAGGTCACCTGTGTGGACCCAAGTCTCCCCTGACTGCTGGCCTTATGAAAAGATGAAATGTGGATAGGCACAGAGGGAAACTAAGTAAAAAGGCCAAGGAAAGGGGAGGCTTCAGGTGAAATCAACCTCGCCAGTTCCTCAACTCCAGATTTTTATCCTCTACAACTGAAAAACAATAACTCCCTGTTACTTACTTACGACAGGCAGTCTGTGGGGGCTGTCTCCAACCTTGTGCTTGTGCAGATACAAGACAGACTTGGGAAAGCACCTTATGTGGCTATACCACAGGTGCTCTTCAAATCAGGCTGTCAAGAACTCAGCATCAGTTAATGAAATGAATGCTAAGGATGGAATGCAACAGGAACAGAGAGGGCATCTCCAGTGTTGTGCACATCTGGAAGAAGTGTGGGAGGTGGCAGACGAGAGGACTTTCCCCACATTAACAAGCCGCTGGCCAACCTGGGCCCCTCTGACACATAACCCTCTAAGTTAAGTCAAAGCAGATAAGAGACAGAAAGAACAATAACAGTTCTCCAAAGCATTCACACAGGGTGACTGTCCATGCTGTGCAAGCAAGACCACTTGATCAACTCACCAAACACTAATGTTCTGGGAACAGTTGAGTCCTACATGGTTAAAATCCTGCCTGGTTTTGTTCTTCATTTTGGTTTCTGTGACACATAGCAAAATCTACATCCCAACCAACACACTCCCTTCCTGTTGCTTCCTGTGAAGCAACATCTGGCAGCTCCAGTAGTGGGGCCCACCCAAGTCCTGTGTGTCCCGTGGGGGTGGCCTGCACATCCCTGCTCCAGCATGTGCTTACCTCACTGAGTTGGGCTCCAGAGTCTTCCACGCTGGAGTCCTCCAGGACGAGATGCCCCCACACCAACCTCAGTGCCATCCAGTGTCAGATGAATGGTCTCATATAGCCCTACCAACCTGGTCGGCTCAGTCTTCTTCCTCTATGCCCTTTCTTTGATCTCGTGAATCTGTCTAACCCCTCCTGCCCTATACTAACCCTAGTTTGGATCCCTCTCGTAACAAAAACTCTACATGTGCTCCAAAAATGTATCTTCTTTTCAAGCCATAGAGCTCACAAATGAATTATACTTATTTCCACCACAGAGACACTTAAAGGTATGTACAGAAATTGATATGCACACTCCACAAATGGGTACAAAATGACAACCAATAGCAACATACAAAAGTAGTGTAGTTAGAGGAAAAGAAAGCACAGTGACGTATACACATATGTATGCAACTGTCCATATCATAACTCAAATATACAGTTTCCCTACAAAGTACAGACCCAATTTTTCACATGATGGTTTAGACATTTCATTCATAGTAATGTGAGTCCTATGAAATTAGTGAGGCCCTATCAAATTTTAATCTTAAAAACCTAATTTTTAACTTCTGGCCAGTCACTTTAGAAGACACAAACAAAACAGTTTGAAAAAAAAAATTTTTTTTGAAGGAAACACTGTCCTTCAAAACTATCCGTAGAATCAGTTGTTAGGTAGGAGGAAATAGGTGATAATACACTCCTCTCGCTTAATCTATAAAAAAGGTAAAGAAAGTAAAACATCCTTTACAAGGGGTTGGATACTTACCAGGGAAATTGCTGATCTCAGAGCATGAAGTTCCGGTGAAGTTTGAGGAAGTTCTAAAGATCTACCTACGGCAGTGCACCCATAGTCAACAGCCCTGCACTACGCGTTTAAAAATGTATCAGGAGTACATCTTACCTTAAGCACTTCCAACATACTAAGTTTTTAAAAACTTAGGCAAGACAATTTGATGAGATGACAAGAGGAAACCCTACCACGCGGATACCGTGCTCCCTGGACCACAGACCTCGATGCATTAGATGCATTCAGCATGTTCCTTACCTTTCAGGGACACCCAGTAGTGCTTCCACTTCCTCCGGGTGGCCGACTCCACCTTCTTGTTCTTCTTGTGCACCAGGAAGTTCTTGACGGCCAGCGCTCCAGCCTTCCGCACGGTGCCCTGCGCGGCGGTTAGCAGGATGTCCGACTGGCCAGGCGAGCTCAGGGTGCCGCTGCTCTGCTCGTCGCTGTGCGCCGAGCCCGCCTCTTCCAGGCTTTCACTGTTGGTGCTCATCTCCAGCTCCCGCCGGAAGTTCTCGTACACGCCCTGGCGAGCTGCATCCCCAGTGGAGCTGCTGCCGCTGTCGCTGCCCACAAAGGCCCGGCCCGTGGGGGGCGAGTAGCTGGAGTTGGTGGCATTCGAGCGCCGGGACAGGAGGTCCGTGTCAGTCGCGGCCCCTTCAATCCCACTGTCTGCAAACTCGCTGCCTTCGCCCGCGTTAACATCCTTGGGGGCCGAAAGGGAGAGAGAAGACATGCATCACGCAGAGCAAGAAGCCAGGAGCCAGGAGCTCCCGAGGCCCAGCCAGGGGCCCTGCGCCACAGGAGGCCCACAGGGCACAGCCTGACCCACTCCTCCAGGGCCAGCTACTCCTCAGCCCAGCACACAGCAGACACGGGAGACCTTCAGCCACCCAGCGTGAGCAAACGACTTAAGGCTGAAGAAATATAAAAGAAGCAGGGAACATTCAAAGAGTGAGCTATCATTTGTCTGACTCAGATAATTAGCTAACTGGCAAATCAGCTATTGAGATTCTACCATCACCACAGTGGGCGCTCACCCCTACCCCGCTCCTCCTCAGCAGGCCTTGAGCTCTGGAAAATTCTGCAGGCAGGTTAGTTAGCTGTTCTGGAGGTAGGAGGTGGCCATGCATAACTAGGCCTTTACAGCTGATACCTACTTTTAAAAAAAAAATTAAATGAAAGGCTTGCTTAGGAGGCTCTCTTATAATGAGGTGACTAAACAGATAGTAGTGCACAACCTCACCCACTCACCCAGCAGGGTCCCATATCCCAGGAGCAGGCAAGAGTCCTCGTGCCCTAATCAGCTTCACTTCTCAAAAACAGTCTCTCCCTTGGCATTGTGCTAAATCAGACTGTGGGGCCCACAGCTCCCACGCCCGCTCTCCAATTACCTTGCCCTTTCAAAGCTGGGATGCTAAGAGCCTGGAGCAGGTGACTCGGTGCCCCTGGGCCAAGAGACAGCTTGGGGGTAACTGCCAAGATGCTGGGGCATCGATATCTAGTTTAAAACATGGAGATCTTCCAGAGCTGCCCCAGCTCTGCCGTTGAACGTTTCCAGGACAGACAAGTCTGTTGTTAAATCAGAATCATAATTGCTGGAAAGCATGGCAAGCATTTCCATAAACAATAATTAAATAATGGTAGCAATCAAAGGGAGGATAATGATGGCTGTATTGGGACGAGACAGCTCTACCGTCTTATGCATAAAGGAGACTGAGTTTTCTCTAAAGAAAAGAACAATGAGTTTGATATAGAAAAGACAATCAGGTAGAATATGGCACGAAGGCTTCAAGGTTGTTTTATTTTGTTTGTTTGTTTTTTTGGTCTTTAGCCTCATAAACAGCTATAGTTCAAACATGTAAAAAGCTAACAAAATCTCTACATGCCATAAAAATGAAGGGTTTGGGCCGAAATCTTCAGTGAGAGGCGTGGAACAGACTGAGCCATGCCACACAAATTAATACTGTCCCATGGAAGGCCCAGAAGATGCCTTGTCCACATCTCCTCCACAACTCTCACTTGGCCAAGTCCAGAAGTGAGCAGCTAAATCTGCAGATGGAAATCAGGGCGAGGTGGTAGGATGGCAGCAAGATGTCACTGGGCAAGGGCTTGAGGCTGACATCCACTCCTGAAGGAGCTAAGAGGCCTCTGGGAGTACACCTGACTGAACGGGACAAGGAAAGCACAGAGACAGCTCAGATGCAGAGCTCTGTGCCACAGTTTAGACACAGTTTGTGCCCCACAGGCCCCTAGCTGGGAAGCTCAGTCCCTAACAGGGCCACAATAGAAAGGGGGCGAGGGACCCTCACAGGTAGAGCCTGGTGGAAACTTACTACATCACTGAGGGCAACACTCCTAGGAAAGACTGACGCTGGAAAGAATGAGCCTGATGCCTGAATCCCGCTAGCTTCCTGCCTCTCTGTGTGTTCACTCCTTCCCATCCACATTCCCATAGAGATGCTAAGAGGCAGAAGGCCTGGTGATAGCCAGCAGATGACAGTGCCATGCTCTTGTATCACCCAAACTGTGAGCTAAATAAATGTCTTTCCTTCATCAATTAACCAACCTCAAGCACTTTGTAGCAATAGGGCGAAATGGGGTAATCTACCCTATAATGACTGATTCCACTGCTTTCTTATCTGCTCTTCTACAACAATAAATGGTCATGATGAATCCCAATCTAGTTGGTAAAAATCCTCTACACAAACAGAAAAACACTGCTATCAACCCACATTTCTCCCTCGTGAGGACATGGGCCATATGCTTCCTTGCTGATATGAGACAATATGGAGATCTGAGAACCATTGGTTGCAGACTGCCATGAATCATGGAAGATAGAAAAGTTGGTAAGTTTCATGTAGATTGGTCTTTGTATACACCATCGCCAATAAAGCCATGGCTTATGGGAAGGAATCAGCTATAAATGCTTTCATTTAAAGGGCAAACAGATGCAGCACTTGTGAAGCTTCTCTATAAGACCAGAAACATAAGCTAAATAGGTAATGTCCCTAATGGTCAGGAAGAGACTCTACCTCAAAGGAGATAACTGACCCCACGTGTCCTATGAGCGCCTGACTTCCAGAACAGGAAGGAACTTTGAAAAGCCATCTTTCTGTCTACCAGATAAGAAGATAGAGACTCATAAGTTACAAGGCTGGCTAGTGGCCGATAGCAAGTTGCAACCTGTGCTTCTCAGCACCATTCTCACTATTGCAAGGTGGCCCAGTGGCTCACCCCCAGGCAACATGTGACGACAGTTTTGTCTAAATGTCAACTCCCTGGCTTCCTACCTTATTTATCAAGAATGCCTTCTAGTTTTTCCAAGAAAAAGAAATTGAGTGATGATTCACCTATTGGCCTTGACTTGCCTACCCAAAAGCTAAATCCTGAAAAAGTAGAGAATGGAAAGGAAAAAGCACACAGAAGATGAGGAAAGAGAGCCAACAGGCCAACTCTCAAGAGCATGTCCCTTCAGTTCACTGCAGTCCCCCTCACCCCTGTACAGAATGCCCTGGGTCTCTCCAGGTAAAACAGGAGCTGAGGCCTTTTGGACACTCACCTCCGTGTCTGACCTAAACATTTGTTTATGCCAAATGGAAGCTGGAACCTCACAATGACCCAGGCAGTGTATGTTTCACTCTGAGATGGCCACCAACTCAGCAAAGAAGTGGCTCTTCCATGCAAGGGGCCAGATTGCTCCAGCTGAATGTGCATGCTATTCAGTGTAAGTGCTGGGCGATGCTCCTTGGTCTGTCACTCAAGATGGCTCCACCTAGTCTCCAGAAGTGGTTGATCTGGCTCAGTGGTACACATCCCTCCAACTGATACATGACCCAGCCATTGGATGCTCACCGCCCTGACTCAACTGCCATGCAGTCATGATGTTTGGGATGTCCTGAATACCTAGAAGCTCAGTCTCTAGCATCATGGCCAATGACACACTACTCAACACTACTGTTTCTTTCCTGTACTTCCATACCAACTGTCTTATGGGCATCTTTTCCCCACTTCAAAAATCAAGACATCTAGAAACTAAGAAACCTGACTCTTTCCAAACTGAGAAGCATGGTAAACTTCCCAGCTCTTTCTAATAGCAAACAGTACTGGTATAGAAGAGTAACCCTGGGGGCCAGACATCCAGGAAGTTCTGCAGTCTTTGAAGCAAATGCAAAATATGTTTCCTCTTACCTACTACATGTCTTAGACTTGCCCTACACTACGGATTATTCTAGAGTCCTTTAGCCAAGTCCTGTATTTCAACCTGAAAGTCAGGATATGGCTTAGAGCACTTGTGTAGCACATGTGAGGCCCTGGGTTCAAGCAATGCACAAATTAGTAAAGTAGGATATAAATAAGTAAATAAATAGTAAAGGTAAAATAATGAGGCCAGAAGATAGTTCAATGGTCTAATCACCTGCCTGGCAAGAGCAAGCACCTACCTGGGTTTGATCCCCAGTACCACATGCCACAATGGAACCTGGGTGTGCCATGCCAGCCACTGAAATGGGACATGGTGGCAAATGCCTATAATCCCAGCACTGGGGAGGCTGAGACAGGAGAATCTGAGCTGCGTAGTGAAACTTTGTGCCAAATAAATATTATTTTAAAAAGTAAAATAAGTCAAAGATGGTCAAGGGAAATGGTAAGATCATAACCAAACAGAGGAACAAATTCTAGTGTGGTGCATGATTCAGTAGACACTTACAGAAAAATCAACTTCCCTGTTAAGAACTCTCCACTGAAGAGACTTCCAATTCTGAACAACATTCAAGGGATTAGACAATTCTTAAACCCTGCCTTTCAGGACAAATCCTCCTAAACCCAATTTTCAGAGCACTCACTAGTGTCCACCCTACTGACAACTTCCCAGATGAATATATGTACTTCCCTATTGGGTACAGAAGTGGCCAGCTGGAGCCCCAAATACACAACAGCTGCTGGACAAGAGGTTCTCGATGCTCAAATGAGCTCCAGGAGGGAAAGGCAAGAGCGGAGTCTGCTGTCACTGTCCTAGAGACTAGAGGGTCTCACCCTGCACATGAATATGGCCTGATGACGCACTGTAGTAAAGGCTCCAGTTGTTTTCACAGGAGACCTGCATATACTCTGAGGAACAGGCGTGCTGGGTTGATATGCAGGCACAATTTCAAGAAGGTAGTTAGCTACCAAGTGCATGAGCCCTGAGACAACCCACAGACCAGCAGAACCAATTGACCACTTGTAGTTGTAAGTTAAATGCAATTAGAAGCTGTTTTTCTTGGTCAACTTTAATTTTCCTGAAGGATCCAGCTTAGCTTAGATATACCCGCGCAGAGATGCTAACTATAATGTAACAGAACTCATGGTATTTCAGTGGGGTAAGAGAGCCCCAACTTATAGAATCCTAGAGTTAGGATGATTTATGCCTCATTAGATCCTAAGATGTTCTCGCCCTGGTCTTCTCACCCTCTGTCTGCACCAACCTCTAGCTCATTTTCCTCATCTGAAAAACGAAGAGAGAAACAGTGTCTGCTTAGTAAGCCACTTTATAAGACACTGTGTAGGGGCTGGGGAGAAAGCTCAGTGAGAGAAGCACCTGCCTGGCAAAGGCAAGGACCAGAGTTTGATGTGAGGTGGGGATTTAGCCCAGTGTTGGAAGGAATGCGTGCCTAGCGAGAAGTCCTGGATCTGGGCTTCAGCATACATATATGCTGAGTTAATCCAGGCAAAGTATCTGGGCTTGTGTTCAGCAGTTAGTATCAGCTCAAAAATGTGAACTATAATCACTGTCATCTCTGTCTTCAGCCTGATTCACATCTCAGCCCAGGGAGAAAAGGCTCTGCCTATTCTCAGCAACTGGCTTCCGGTTACAACAAGGAAGTAGGATTGTTTCTGATGAACCTAGAGAAAATAAAAAGTAAATAGGTATGGGCCTAGTATTGCTGAGCTTTGTAGTTATTTTTACATGCACAAAACAGCACACTAAACTAAGAGAATGGTGACACCTTCACTGTGAATTAATGGACATTGCTGCTAATAATGGTCATTCCTGATTCTCTACAAACGGAAAATTGGCTCTATTCCCTCTGTCTCCCCTTTCCTAAGGCAAAATCTTCATAGTTTTTTATGTTTCCAACACCAACTCCTTCTCCACTAATGATTCCCACTGGGAGTGACTCACACTTTCTCTCCAAACAACCACTGGAACTGAAATTCCTATTGTTACTAAAAAGGGACTGTGAAGTCAGTTGGCAAGTGCTTGAACTTCAGGTAATTCTTGATCGAAGAGGACTTTACATCCAAGTTAAATGAATCCCCTTTCCTTTATCTGTCTGTCTAGGATTGTACTTCCACCTTGTGGCCGTCCTTCCTCTACTCCCTGCCCCAGAAGATGTCACACACCCAGTCACCTCTCTTCCAACTTAAGAGCCACCTACCCGGCTCAACACTCAGCTCTCCCTCCTCTCACAACGTCACTTCTGCTAACCCCTCTGCACTTCATCCCAGATGAGACTTGCAAGAGCCAGTGTGAAGAGTTCAGCAGGCTACTGCTTAAGACCCCCTCCTGCTGACCAGTGCTAGTGCTTGCATGCTGGATGCCCTGCCCACTAGTGCAACTGCAGAGTTCTTTCCATACACTCCCAACTTTGCTTGCTTCCAAGAACACTCCTTTGCTAAGAGCTGGATGCCTTCTCTTTCCCTCCTCCAGCTGCCATGCCAACTTCTCTGCAGCATCCCCTGTGACCGATCTCCAGCCCTGTATACATCACACCGGGCTCCATGCTTTTTGTCACATATTTGAGGTACCCTCAAAAACCATCTCCCTCCTCTCTTCGCAACCCTACCCAAGTCTTCCCTCTCACGAAGACCCAGCCTGACCACGTTGTCTGAAATCACCACACCTCCCACCTGGTCACCTCACCACACTCTTCCTCACACAGCATGTGGTCCGTGTACCCAGCACACTCTGTTTTCTGCCGTACACCCCCACTTCCCCACAACAAGCTCCGTGAGCTCAGGGATCTTTCTCACTGACGCATCCCAAGTGCCAAGAATAGCACCTGGCATGGGGCAGGCACTTCAAAAATAATTGTTGAATGAACTAACTACTGCTCATTTTCCAGCACAATCTCAAAACAAGGAAAACAGTTTCTCGTGGAAAATATTTTAGTTTGATTTAGAGGTTTAATCTTTGCCAAGCTCAGCTCACGCTCAACTAAAGTTGAGATGGCAAATTAGTCTTAGCTGTAAAGCTTAAATTTGCAACTCTCACGCAGTCCAGTTTCATTATAGCGTGTATAAATGCAAGCAGAATTCATTTAAATGGTTTTTTTTCTTTGTAAAGTGCAGAAAGTAAGAGAGATAAATTGGGCTATCTTATGGCCCAAGTAAGACACTGTCAATGGGTGGTCCAACACCTACTGGGCTAAAATGACAAAGTGAAAAGTCTGTCAGCTGCTTCCTAAGACCTCCTGGGTCCCTGGAGACCTTGTGCCACCTTCAAGCAGGCCAGCTCGTCCAGGGCCCTCTTCACAGGGCCTTGCATCCAAGCCTAGAAGGCTTCCCCCCCTCAACACCCACCCCTCTTCCTCCCAATTACGCTGTAAAACTATCACTTACATGGCTGCCTCACACTATGAGTTCAGGGGCACAAACTTTCTTCTCCCCCTGTACTAAATTTAGAAAACACTACTTTCAAAAGCCGGAACTCTCCCCACCCTTATGGGTACAACTGAGTAGCTCTCTAGGTGTGAGCCGGGGGTCCCTAAGACACCTGCAGAGGTATCCCAAAGCCCTTCTTTTTCCATCTACAGTGCAAAGGCCGACTCTGGCTCCCACAGTCCAGCAAGCAGCATACGGCAAGAGAGTGGTGCAGCGCCAGTACGGGGCTCTAACATCTTCTGCTCAGCCAGGAATCTTAGAGATCCACCAAAATCCAAACCAATGCCTCTTACCTGGGCTCACTTTTTAATCTCAGAAACGTTTAAATCTTAAAAGACTTTTTATTAACATGTAATTAGCATACTCCTGTTAAAATTAATTAGTACGCTTTTCTTTTACATTTTTACTTCAATACTAAGCTGATAAATATTTATAGCTTTACCCCACATTAACAGAAGCCCTTGGAGTCCAAAATTCTTTTTAAGACTAAGAAGGGGTTTGAGAAATGCTGACATAAGCCATCTCTCAATTGCCTACCCAGCCTCCCTTTCTCCCCCAAAAAAGATCTTGGCAAAGAAGACAGATATTCCTGTTGAAAATAGATGGACTCATTCTCAAAATAAGTAACTCATGGCTTAATTTACTTGCCAGAAAAAGAAAGATAAAGTGGCGGTGGGCGGGGGGAACAGCAAACAGAAGATGGGAAAAAGGAAGAGCAGGGTTATTTAAAAATAGATTTTACTTGAAAATACTTCGTTTCATGAAGAGATAACGTGAGGCTCCTCTGCAGAAACCTCTAGAAGAGGACATGTGGACCCTGAAATGATACACAGAAGGGTGGGCCGTGTATTTACCCATGGAAAAGGTCCAAATTTTTCTACTGATTCCCAAAGAAGTCTGTGAGATAAGAGGAAGAACTGATGCCAGTTTTCAGCTCAGGAAACAAACTTACTTCTGAGCCATACGAGCTAAGTTGTCAAACAAACAAATTTTAAAAAAAAATCAATGTAATTTTCTAGGAACTCAGGATTCTCCTCCAATCACGCTACGTGCTTTATTTACTTAGACCGTCCACTCTGCCCCTTGCTCAGCAAAGCAAGCAAGGCCCAGGACAGCTCCTCCTGGACTTAGGCTGGTCCTCTCACCCTAAGCCAGTTTTGGGCATAGTGGTTTCTTTTGCAGCCGACAAGTCCACTTGTTCGTTTCTATACCACAATTGAGGCTTTTCCTCTTTAAAAATTCTAAGGATCCCAAGAGGCACTGAGTGCGGGATATGCTCCAGAAGGAAGGGCAGCCATCTGGGGTCAGAAGATGGTGAGATTTTGTCACCATGTGTCTTTAGATGCCCTTGCCCCCCACAAAAAAA
>NDGN011131886.1:0-17605 GCA_002564285.1 Tympanoctomys barrerae | reverse complement strand
AATGTCAATGTTTTATGTTCATGAAATTCAAAACTAAACCATCTTTGCTATTCTTTGAAAAAAATAGGGAAAAATTTCCTAGATGTCATTTGATCCCAACCTAGAAGTTTCACTTCTTACAAATAAAGAAGAACATTTTTTTAAGAAAAAAAAAAAAAAGAACTCTTAGTGTAAGGATAGATCTTCAATGAACCCATGTATTCAAAATTTTATATCGGTGGTTTTGCAGGACTGAACTTGTTTTTATTAAACTACTTATAGGTTGTCATTTTTCTCAAGAAATACTGTGTGTGTGTGTGTGTGTGTGTGTGTGTGTGTGTGTGTGTGTTGGGTACAGAGTCTCACTACATAGATTGGAGCCCTGGTGATCCTCCTGTTTTCATCCTCCAAGTGCTGGGGTCACAGACATGTGTAACCATGCCAAGACTTTGTGGCCAGCTCAGTGCACCCCATAAGCAGGGCCAACAAGAGATGCAAGACTGGGGATTGAACCCTTGTCCCTACACTTGCCAAAGCAGGCACATTATCTGCTGAGCTATCTTGCCGGCACAAGAAATACCTAATTTCATCATTATTCTATATGTATCAACATTTAATATGCTAATACTAGTTGTTTTAAACTATTATTTTCTGATTCTCATACTTGAGACATTGGAGTCCTAGATAAAAGTTTGTATTATCTTATGTATATTTATTAGTTCACATGTTTCCAATTTATTCCAAGGTTAAAAATTCTGTATGTAGTTCTTAATGAAGCACATTGTGACTGAAGAACTTTTGAATACTATTTTTCAGAGAAATTACTAGCCTTTTCTTACCTTTTAGTGACAAAGAAGGGTGATCATCCAGCTTCTATCTAGAATGGAGGTCAACTCAGCCTGTGTCTGGGTTACAGTTGTATTTATTCTAATATAATTAATTACCTCAACATTCATCCATTAGTTGTACTTGTTTTTCTAATGTGCATATTGTTTCATTTTAAAATCACAGTTAAGTTCATGACATTGGTTAGAATCTGAATCCACAGACCTAGAACTCATAGCACACATGAACATTAATCTCAGGAAACCACTTGGGAATGTTTAAGGTAAGAAGATGCACACATGGTTGGGAGTTGAAGATGAGAGCTCCTCAGAGCTAATTTGTGATTCCAGGAATTGCCCACCCCAGAGCGCAATCATTATACCATATTTCTACTGGACTAATTAGAACTTAGAGGCAGTGAGAGAATTGGTGATGACTACATGATTCTGTGACTTCTAAATTTATTTTTTTCTTGTCATGGGAATTTAGACAAAAGTTTTGAGCAGAGCTCATGCCAGATGGCTATGATCCCACAAAGAATAAAGTAATATTAAGAGACAGGTGACATGCTTCACTGGTGACTGTTTGTTCTTTCCTCCCCTGCGGGTTCTTGTCCCCCTTTTGCTGACGTTAAAATTACAGGCCTGCTGAGAGATGAGCTAGTTATGTTTTCCTTAAAATTATGTTGGCTCTTCTCAGGTTTGCTGCTCCATTCCACACATCCTAGAAGGTAAGTGGATCTATGTTTAAGGGATGCAGAATTAAGGTGAACAGTACCTTCTCTAGCTCTAGGCATTATGCAGCTCTGTGGGGGCTCACTCTGTGGTGCTACGGGAAATTGCTTTATAAGTGAGGTTGGTGGTCACATTCAATGGCTCATAAAGTTAGTGGACACTGTCATAAATACTAAACTAATCTGAAGCATTGTTTTTTTTTAATTAGGTGACTTTGATTTACTACTAAATCAAAGCATATAAAAGATATTGTCACTTTAGAGTAATGCCTTACAATTTGTATCTACACACCCTATTAAAGCAATTTGCATGATATGGGGATAGCTAGAAGAGAAATTAAACAGACAAGATATAGAACATTACTAATATTTGTGTGTTTATCACAAGCTTAGCACATGCTATATAATTGAATAGGTCAGTTCTTCTGCAATTATTAAATATATACACTAAATTAAAAGCTCAGCCCCTGATATTTCCTTAGAATAAAGGGTTAGACCCTGATTGGCTTAGATTCCACCCTTCAGTCAAACAGTTAAATTTAGAAATGAGTTTACCCATATTACTATCAGGAGATTGCAAGTCTCACTATGGGAAACTGTGTGAAATTTCCCATGCCTCATGGCAGGTCTAATTTTTTGGCAGCTATCCCTTACATTTGCATTCTTATAAACTCCCCTTTACTTTCACTTGTACCTCTCTCTTCCTGTGCAGATTTGATTCCCTCATTCTATGGTGAAGCTCCTCAGCTCTAACCAACCTCAACTTTTAAAATTATTTTAAAGAGAATATAAAATGGTATAGCAAAAAGAAAAAAATTAGAAATGATACAGAATTTGACTAAAGAAAGTAATAGTAATTAGACAATGATACTTGTATTACATATTATTATCTCCAAAGTAATTGATTAAGAAACCAATCATTGTACCATATTTCCACTGGAATAATTAGAACTTAGAGGCAAATGAGAGAACTGGCGATGACTACATGATTCTATTACTTCTAAATTTTCTTATTACATGTCATGGGAATTTAGACAAAATTCTCCTTCTGTTCCTCCCTCGAAAAGAAGTTTTCTTTTCCCCAATAAATATGTTCTATTCTTAACCTCTTTGTTCCTAAAATTCATTCTTCAGTTTTACAGAACACAATCTTGGCCCAGTTATCTTTCAGGTTGGGAGTTTCATTCCTCTATATCACTTGGAGGTCATCCACGGAGATCATTGGACGGAAGTAACAGTTTGCTTTTCTCTAAAGACTCTGGATTAGAACTCATTTAGGTAACACTTTTATGCTTCTAATGTTGATGTCTTTGCTCTTCATACTTGTTTATGCCTTGCCTCATAAAATTTTGTCTTATATAGTTCTGTCAAAATTGTTTATAATTCCTTATGCTTTTTCTCATATAATTTTTTGTTTTTCTTTGTTTTGTTTTTTGTATTTTAGGGAAAGGTCTACAGGGTGTTCAGGGTTTCACTACTAGATCACACTAATAGTGATCCACCTGTTTACAGTCTACCAAGAGCTGGAATTACAGGTGTGTGCTACCACACCCAGTCTCAATTTCTGTCTCAGTGTGCCCCAGGAGCAGGGCCAGGATGGCAGGCCCAGAGGTCTAACTCCTTGATACTGAGCCTGCTTAAGGGTGCTTTAACCCACTGAACTATTTGGCCAGCCCTCATATAGTTTTATTAAATTGTGATAAATGAGTTTAAACATGGAAATGTTGCAAGGTTATGATATTTCATTAATTAATTTAAATTAGTTGTTTACATTAGCAAATGTAAACATACAAAATTGGGAGAATAAATCAAAAAAGAAAAACATTTAAGCATTAAGTGCTCCTTTCAATAGACAAGCAGAAATCAATAGTAAAATGATATAAGCTATCCTGTATATATACATAAATATATCATTTCCCTTCTTTCTTTTGTTCTTTTCTTTACCTCAATTTTTTCTTCTTTTTCAACAGACTCTTTTCATTTCAGAATATCTGTTGTACTTTTCGGATTTTATGTATTCTTTCAGATTCTTACACCAAAAAGATAATATGAAGTTGCATAAGTGGGTCTGACTTAATTCACATATGACTATCATCTCAAATTATGTGCATTTATTATAATACATTTACATTGGCAAATTGTAAGTTCCCTCTGGGTAGAACAATCTGGTTTTCCTACTAAGAAAACCATAGCTCAGTCACTATGTAGTCCAGATAATGTTACTAGAAATGAAAGTTTTTACATCAATGACCTGTGAGATACATCTATGAAAAGGTGTATTGTTCTTGGATCACATGCTATTAAAAGATGAAAACATTAGGGAAATGCTTCTTATATCATTTAATATCTTATATTTAGATAAAGATAAATATGATTAATTAGAATGTTCTTTTGTAGTAAGTTTAACATATAATCATGTTTCTAATATAATAATGCCATCATAACTGTATCAAAATGCTATATGCTGCCTTCAATCTCAAGTTTGTTTGATAAAACTTTAAAAATGTTATCTGTGGATATTCTGCTGCAGTTTCACTTCTAGACAACCATGGTTGGTAAGAAATAATAATTTCCAGTCATGTTAAATATGATCATAAAATTAAACCTACTTTTGCCATTAAAATGATGATGTGACTTCTACATCTGGATGCTCAACAATTGAAGTTGAGAGACCAAAGCAAAAGCAAGTGGGCTTACAGTACCATCAGTATTTTGGCACTGGCCCTCCAAATTCTATAGATACTTAAGACAAAAGGAGGCTTTTCCTAATAGAACCTTTAATTTTGGTAAAGCATACAATCTCTTGAGAAAAGATTTTGGTACAAGCCCCACCAGAGATCAAACCCTACAGTGTGCTAGAAAGGAGAGTCACTGAAGAGGGAAAATATCTTCCCAGATGGTATGGGAGCCACATGGTCACTCAAGACTATAACACATCCTGGTGAGCCAATGACAGAAGAGCTAAGTAGCTCCACATGTAGTCAACAAAATCCTCTAGAAAGTATTAGCCAACTTGGTATTTGACAAGAGTCCAGGTCTTTCTCCACTTTGGTCTTAAATACACAACAGAAAAGAATAAGCAAAGATGTAAGTATTGATAATATAAACTAAACATAAGTAAAGAGGCTATAATCACTCACCCCTGCTGGCAGTTTCCAGCCGTACTTACAGACAAGTCAGAACCCACTGGTTGCATGTGACCTCTCCATTACCCTCTCATGCTTAAGTCAGATGTGCTTTAATTTTTTTATGGAACTTGTATATTTTCATCAGTGTCTGCCAGCTGCAAGAGATCACATGCATGGCCTCTACATCTCAGTATATCCAAGCTAACACTATTCATTGGCGACTTCCTTTTTTCTGGCTTATAAACACATGACTGCTATCAAAAGACAGATGATACTATAGAAAAAGCTTTCACAGAGCTACCAACCTCCTTCTACCATAGCCATGTAGCCTGAATTTCCTCAAAAGAGTTACCCAAAAGCCCCACATTACCCCCAACCTCCAGGAAGTGGCAAGAACAGTTTGTCCCATATTTTCTATCCTACAATAGGATGATTGAGTCAGAGAGGGGATGTAGGGATAGTTAAAGAGAAAGTAGGTAGAGAAGTTATAGGACATGACCTAGGTGGCTGGTGACTGTGTATTTACCATAAGCTATACCACACCCAGTAGCTGAATAAGACAAATTCTCTGAAATTTTTACATATGCTCATTACTTGCCCTTCAGTACCTGACTTTTCCCTAAGGCAGAAACAATGACTGAGAACCTGATTGGCTTAGATTCCACCAATCAGTGAAATGGTTACTTTTAGAAACCAGTTTAACCCTATAAGTATGAGCAGATTCCAGGTCCCAAGATGGGAAATTTGTTCAAATTATCCTGCCCTTTAACACTTTCTGTCTTTTGGAAGCTATTGCTTGTATTTGCAACCTTATAAATAAACTTATGCTCTACAGGAATGTGTTACAGTGTTTAGGCTTTAGAAAAACAGTTCATAATTTACTGGATTTGGAGGTGGATTAGTTCATGTTCCCATACTCAGACAGTCCTGAAATTTGCTTCTTCATTTTTCTGAAAGTAGCATCTTTTAAAAATGTATATGAAACTCTTTGCCAAGGACTGATCATCTAGTTGCCAATCACATTGCCTTCTGCATGATACTCTTTTCAGCTGATTCTTACTTATTACTTTCTAATTTATCCAATTGGAATTCTGTCAGAAACTGGAGTTTTTAGCCCAATATAGCCCCATTCCTGGCCAATTCCCAGGATCAGTCTCACTTCCTGGTCAGGTTTATTCTGACTTTTATTGATTAATAATAAAAAATATTTAAGAAGGTCAAGAGAATTTGGATTTTGGAGGCCTAGTAATAATAAACTCTTGTTAAACCTTTTATGTGTCTAAGGCACTTGGTTGTATGCTGGACAATAATCATAACATCCCTGGGCCCCAGGTCTCTGTTGCCATTATCTCTAGTACATGGACCTGAGCTAGTTGTTGCCCATTTCATGACAATATATACCATAAGATGGTCTATTTTAGAAACTGAAGGATTAACACTATCTGTTAGGAAATTTGTCCTGGATCATGGTATTAATGGGATTATACACTGTATTCCATGTCTGCTGTGTGTAATAGAGTCTTCACTGTGCATAATGAATAGGACTGGTAAAAAGAATGCACAGGTTTCTATTCAATATCTCTTCCTTTCTTTGTGTTTATTTTATCCATGCATTGTTGGATTGGCTTTTGTTAACCTTTCCAGGATGATCTTCTGCATGATACTCTTTCAGGCCTTTCTTGAGTGTTACTGTCCATGTGATTTATTCATGTACTATTAACCTCCAATCTCTGTGAGGACAGATTTTCTCTTCTTGAATGTTAAATGAAATATTGATGCGCTTGGCATGCACCTCTTAAATATTTTATATTTATTTATATATGTATTGTATTTTAGTAAGGGTCTACATGGTCTCATTACATAGATCAGACTCATAGTGAGCCTCCTATTTTCAGCCTCCCAAGACCTGTGATTGCAGGAGTGTGCCACCCTGCCCAGTGTCAATCGCCATCTCAGAGCACCCTGGGGGTGGGGCCCAAGATTGAACCCCAGTCACTTAGTCTGCCTAAGTAGGTGCTTTAATCCACTGAGCTATTTGTCTGGCCCTTTATATATATTTAATAGAATCATAAATCTTAAGAGCTGCATTACTACAAGACATCACCATGATTGTGAGAATTTCTGCTCTATCTACTCATGTCCTCAGCTGTCTGGTGAAATGCATATATGAGTTGGATGAAGCAAGGGTGGAAGACTCGGATTGCTTTTATTTTTTTATTTTGTATTACTATTTTCCAGTATATATTGCCTTATAAAATAAGATCTTACTGCAGAAATAAGTATATAATTTCTTTACATCACCTACTAATGCAGTACAAATATTGTTGAAATATATTCACTGCTGCAGATTTTTGAAATCTACAACTTGGAAACATGATTTATCTTATTTTTTGTCATCTTTTAGAAGGTATTGCAATAATCTATCACACACTCAGTATCTGAGTAAGACAATTCCTCTGAATTTTTTACATATGCTCATTACTTGCCCTTCAGTACCTGACCTCTCCCTAAGGCAGAAATAAAAGCTAAGAAGCTGATTGGCTTAGATTCCACCAATCAGTGAACTAGTTACTTTTAGACACCAGTTTAACCCTATAAATATGAGCAGATTTGCATTGTCATACTCATGACTTCCTGTAATTCTGTTACTTTTCCAGATTGTGATCTTTAAAAAGGAACGACTTCTAGTGATATGTGAGCCTATAGCAACTTTACAGAATTTCCATGCCTTAGTTATTTGTCTTTGCAAATGCAACCACCTAAATAATGTTGAAAACAATGCAGTCATATCTTTTGTTTTATTAGAATATTTTGAAATTATCCTTCAGAATTACCTTAAATACAATTAAACTGTAGATTGATAGTACAGAAATAATCTGAAAAACCAAATTTGTAAATCAATTGCTGTTTTATTTAATCCCATTCTTTTAACGCATTGTATTTAAATCTATTAACATCATTTTTTAAAAATTTTTCAGCATGTCATAACTTGCAGAAAATAGATTTTATGTTATAATTTTATGCAATGTATACACATGAGAAACAAGATAATTTCAACTTCTGTATTTTGTGAAAGTGTCTGATTCATAAATGGCAGAGATTATTAGATTAACATATTGTTGTTTCTGGGCACATTGTGTTATGAAACCCTGAAAGATTGACTAAGTGAATACAGATAAAACACCAAATGAAACAGTGGAGTCTGAAAATTAAAACTGAGAGAAAAATAGGAAAGCTCTTTCTGTAATTAGACAGTTGTATTACAGAGGTAGGTGGGATCCAGGGAGACCTAGAATCCAGCCACAATTGGGGAGCATACTTGGAGACTTGAAGAGTCCATAAGAAGTTGTATGGGAAAATGACACATTTGGCTGAATCTATATTTTGGTGAAGGTAGAGTGTCAGTTGAAATTAAACAAGAAATAAGTAATATTCATGACCAGACATTTTCTGTCCTTGTCTCTTCAGATAATTCTGTATGCTTCTGCCCCCATGAAGATGAATAAAAACAGATTTTCCAGTTTTATTTATGTAAAACACATAGCTGTCTTTGAAATCAGCATTGGGATCTTTGCCAACATAGTTCTGCTTCTCTTTCAAGTTCTCACATTTCTACTGGAGCACAAGGTCAAACCCACTGATCTGACCATTGGTCATTTGGCCTTTATCCACCTAGTGATGCTGCTGACTGTGACTTTCATAGCCATAGACGATTTTGGTTATCAGGTTTTGGGAGATTATATCACATGTACATCTGTCATCTATTTAAACAGGTTGACGCGGGAACTCTCAATCTCTAACACCTGCTTGCTGAGTGTCCTCCAGGCCATCACCCTCAGCCCCAGAAGTTCCTGTTTGGCAAAGTTCAAACAGAAATCTCTACATCAGAACCTGTTTTGTTTTCTCTTTCTATGGGTCTTCAATAGTATCAATAGTACTCGGATCTTAATCGCCACTGTTGCCACTCCCAATGTGACCTCACCCAGTTTTATGTTCCTTACTAAATCCTGCTTTCTTTTTCCCATTAGGTCCTTCCTCAAATATATATTTTTGTCACTAGTAGCTTTCAACTACATGACCTGTATAGGGTTCATGGCACTTTCAAGTGGGTACATGGTGATTCTCTTGTGCAGGCATAAAAGACAGTCCCAACATCTTCACAGGACCAGCCTATCTCCAAAAGTATCCCCAGAACAAAGGGCCACCAAGACCATTTTGTTGCTCATGAGTTTCTTTATTGTTTTTTACAGTTTGGACTGTATTATCCGGCCCACATCTTCAATTGTGTGGAGCAATGACCCAATTCACAATTGGGTGTTAATGCTGGTTGGCAATAGTTATGCCACAATCAGTTCTTTGCTGCTCATCAGTAGTGAAAGACGAATGGCCAAGTGCTTCATATTCATGTTGAGGAGGGATGGTAAATGATTGTTTACATATTGAAAAGCATATTTAATGAATAGACATATTTACTTGACATATGTTACTGAAAAACTTACATTAGATCATTTAACAGTATATCTCTCTGAAGAAGCACAGGTTGATAAATTGAACCTTATTTTTAAGCACTAAATGTCTTAGTTTCAAATTTTAAAGAACATGGTGTTTTAAAATTTTAAACAACATGATATACATTACTGGTTTTGTAGAAGGGACCAAATACAAGATTGAAGGAAACATTACAAATGTACAGAAAAAAAATGGCATGTTATTCTATTTTTATTTTCATGTGTGCTAATTATGGTGGTGTTTATTGGTTTGTATGTTTCACATATACACTTATTTTAAGTACACTCAAGAACCTTTTTTAAAAAATTAAAAAGAGAAAATCTGTATGAACAATTTCATGACTACAAACTTATTAAATTACACATGAGATAGCATAGTGTCTTGGAAATATAAATAACATTGCATGATATAACTTTAAACCTTGAAGAACTTAGACAGACCCTGAGTGGCTCACAGGACTCTAGAGAACTGTGACCCATGGGCCCAGGGTGCACAGGCATGGACCTTTCTTGGTGCCATTTAAGAAATTTGGAGGACTCTGGGCAGCCTGCAGCACTTGGTATATTCTGAACCTTAGTCCGCCCCTCCCAGCCCCCGTGTACAGGCATTGAGTTTATGCTGGTGCCTGTCCAAACTTTTAAGAACATAAGAGGACTCTGAGCAGCCTGGAGAGCTGCGATCTGTGGGTGCAGTGTGCACAGAAATGGAGTTGTCGTGGAAACTGGTCCATCCACTTAGGAACTTAGGAGAACTTTGGGTGGCCTTAAGGACTCTGGTAAGCAGCTTCTCTGTGCCCCCAATACACAGGTGAGGATCTGCACTGGCACTGTACAAAATTTTAAGAACTTCGGAGGATTCTTTGTGGCCAATATGATCCTGGTAAATCTGGCCAACAACAATGAGCTAAACTGAAGCTTGGTTGAGTATGGCGCAGTCACCCTACTACTAGAGAGAGACTTTGTGAGTCCTACCCTGCATTCCTTTGTTGAAAAAACATTGCTGATACATGTCTCACCATTCTCTCACCACTGCTAATGCTGGGTGATTACTGAGAGCTTCAAAAATGCCAAAACACAGGAGCAAAAGGCAATCTCAATCCTCCAGCCCATCCAGAACAAATTGAGGAGATAAAGACATACAAGGACTTGGAAATCACACACCTGAAATTTAAGAAATGAACTAAGGCAAAGAAACAAGTCCATCAGGCTCTAGAAGAAATAAGAACAGAAATAATCTCTCAGGTCAAAAAAGAAATGACAAGAATTGTAAAAGAGAATGCTCAGCACAGATAAAGAACACATAGATAAGGAATAGTAAAATATAAAAATGATGGAAACACTGAATGAACAATGCATTAAAGAATTGTAGTGCATAGACAGATTCAAACAAATATCCAGAAAATTAAGAAATCCATTGAAAACTGGCAAAACCACTTCAATGAAACTGCAGTTAGATTTTCAGATGTCACAGATAGCAGTGCAGCTAATGAACATGAAGAAATTTTTCTTAAAACTAACAGGGCACCAGGAAATAACAATTCATCAGCTACAGGATGACATGAAGAAAAATAATATGAAAATAATAAGTGGCAATAAAGCAGTGGGAGACAGCACTAATGACATAAAAAGAGTATTTGCAGAACTACTAGAAGAAAATTTTCCAAACATGAGAAAAGAACCAGACATAAAGTGAAGCCAAGCAAATAAAATTCCAAACAGACATAATCAAAATAAATATACACATAACCAAATAATAACCAAGATCTCAGAAATTCATCAAACGAATAGAATATTAAAAGCTTCTAGAGAGGAGAAAGAGATCATCTATAATGGGAACACAGATCATGAAATCAAGAAGAGCTTCAAGTGAAATATTTAAGGACTTGAGAAAAAATAACTTAAAACCCAGAGTTATGTGCTCTGAAAAACTATCAAATTCAATGGTAAGATAAGATCCTCCCATGACAAAGAACAACTGAAGAAATTCATGACCAACAAATCAATCCTACAAAGAGTGGTGACAGATATTCTAGAAAGAAACAGAACGACAGAATCAAGAAAACAGAAATAAACTGCTACACAGAGCAATCAATTAAGAAGAGAGAAAATGTATGGAACCTGTAGAATGAAAATAACAAAACAAGCCAATACATATTAGTTATAACCATCATTTTAAGTGGCCTTAGTTCACCAATCAAATTAGACAGACTACCACAGTGGATTAAGAAACAAAATCCTGTAGCTGGGGATATAGCTCACTGGTAAAAGTGCCTATATGTCGAGCACAAGGTTCTGAGTTTGATCTCCGGTTCTGGGGAACAACCAAACAAACAAACAAACAAGAAAACCTAATTATTAATTTTTAAAAAAGAAACAAAATCCAATAATATGCTGTGTGCAAGAGAACACATTTATCTCAAAAAGAAATTCACAGACTGAAAGTCAAAGGATGGAAAATACCTCATGCCCCTAAAATAAGAAAAAATCAGAGGTAGTTATTTTGGCTGCTGAAAATATCAACTTCAATACAAAAATCATTCAAAGGATAAAGAAGTTCACTTAATACTCATTAAGGGAAAACCACAAAAAGGAAGAGATAATTATAAATGTATATGCACCTAAATTAGGAGCACCTACAAAAGACAAATATTAACACATGAAAAATCAAATGAGATACAATACTATTGTAATGGAAGACTTTAACATACCACTGTAATAAAGAGATGAACTAGACAAAACAAAATCTGCAAAGAAATAATAGAACAAAACCAAATTTGTGAAAAAATGAACTGGGTAGAACTTTGCAATGTTTTTCACCTAACAACAACAGAATACACATTTTTCTCAGGTATACATGGAGCAGTCTCCAAAATAGACCATATACTAACACAAAGAGCATTCTTAACTAAATGCAAGGAAATTAAAATTATCCCATGCATACTAGCCAACCATAGTACAATAAAACTGGAAATTATTGACAAAAGAAACTGAAAATTCACCACAAACACATAGAAATTACATAACAACCTCCTAAGCAATTAGTAGGTCAGAGAGGATATCAAAGAAGAAATTAACAAATACATACAATCAAATAAAAATGCTGACACGGCTTACCAAAACATGTATGATACAATGAAAGTTGTCTTAAAAGCAAAAGTTATAAAGGTAAATTCACACCACACAAGGAAAACAAAACAAGCCCAAGTAAATGATATTTTGCTGCACCTCAAGTTCTTACTAAAAGAGCCAGTCAAGCATAAAGCCCAAGAAGACAGGAAATTATAAAGAGTATAGTAGAAATTAATGCAAGGAAGACTAAAAAAACAATACAAAGAATTCATGAATCAAAGAGCTGGTCCTCTGAGAGAAAAAATACGATTAATAAAACCCTAGCCAACCAAATCAAAAAAAAGTAAACAACAACAACAAAAAAAAATTCATAGGACCAGCCAAATAGCTCAGTGGACTAAAGCACCTGCAAAGAGTCACAGGGGCCAGGGATTCCATCCCTAGGCCTGCCGTGCCAGCGCCACCCCCGAGGCACACTGAGATGGTAATTGAGACTGGGTGTAATGGCATGCGCCTGTAATCCCAGAACTTGGGAGGCTGTAAGCAGAAGAATCACGAGTCCAATCTAGCAGTGAGACCCTGAACATCCTGTTGACCCTCCCTGACAAAAAAATACAGAAAAAATATTCATGCAATAAGCAATGAAAAGAGCAACATCACTGCAGACCCTAGAGAAGCACAGAAAATCATCAACACTTAATACCTAAATTTTTATACGCACAGGATGGAAACACAGAGGAAATGGATAGTTTCCTAGATACATATGAAATGCCACATGTGAGTCAAAAACAGACACACACTGTGAATAACCCAATAAGGGAAACAAAATTGAAAATGTAATAATTTTTTTTAAAAAAACAAGCAACAAATAAATGTCCAGGCTACAAAGGATTCACACTTGAAGTCTACAAGATATTTAGAGAAGATATTATGCCAATTTTTCCAAATCTATTTAATGAAATTTAAAGTAAAGCAATTTTGTCAAACTCAAGTATTACTCCGATTCTAAAACCAGAGATTATCCAATTAAAAAATGCAACTACAGGCCAATCTCTCTAATGAATATAGATGCAAAAATCCTCAAAACAAAATGCTGTCAAACAGGATCCAGGAAATCATTGAGATTACTCATCACCACCAACTGGGATTCATCCCAGGAATGCAAGGATGATTCACACATGCAAGTCCATAAATGTATTACACAACATCTTTAGAGCCAAGAATAAAAACAACATGATTATCTGAATAGATGCACAAAAATCTATTGAAAAAGTCCAACACTCATTCATGATGAAAACCATATAGAGAATCAGAACAGATAATTTATATCTCAACCTGACAAAAGCCATCTATGAGATGCCAAGAGCCAACCACATACTAAATGTGCAAAAACAAAAGGCCTTCATTTTAAAATCACAAACAAGACAATGATGTTCTTTGATTCAGCTCCTATTAAACATAGTTCTAGGAACATTATCCAGAGAAATTAGATAAGAGAGAGCAACAGAAGAATAAGGATTGAAAAAGAAGAAATGAAATTATCATTATTTTCAGATGACATGATACACAGAGGACCCCAAAAGCTCCTCCAAGAGGCTTGGACATTTAATCACCAAATTGAAGAGCATAGCAGGATAAAATGTCAGCACAAAAAAATCAATAGAATTTTGTACACAGTTAATGCAAAGAGAGAAAAATTAAAGCTATGAAACCACAACTTTCACAATAACATCCAAAAAAACTTAAATACTAAGGAATCAATCTAACAAAGAAAGTAAGAAACATATAAAGTGAAAATTATGGTACTTGGGGAAAAAATATATTGAAGTGGATTTCAGAAAATGAAAAGATAATTCATGCTTCTGGACAGGAAGAACCAACATTTTAAAACTGGCCTACTCCCAAAATTGTTATCAGATTCAATGCAATCCCAATTAAATTACCATTTGTATGCCTCACAGAGATAGAGAAAACTTTCTTCAAATTCAAATAGAAGAGATCCAGAATATCAAAAGTAATCCTGGCAAACAAGAGAAAGGCAAGAGGTGTCACAATATCTGATGTGTAATTATACTATAAATCTACTGTCATGAGATCATCATGGTATTAGCATAGAGAGAGCTCAAGATGAATGGAAAAGATTAGAAGATGCAGATGCAACTGCAAACACACTCAGCTCTCTCATATTTGACAAAGGAGCCAAATATTCACTAGAAGAAAGATAGCTTATTTACTAAATGGTGCTGGAAAAATGGCTTTCCATCTGCCAAAGGCTAAAATTAGACTCACGTCTATCACCATGTACTAAACTAAGTCGAAGTGGATGAAATATTTAAATATGAAAGTAGAAACACTAGGCTGTGCAGATAACTTGGTAGAATAAGTGCTTGCCTGGGAAGTGCAAGGTCCTTAGTTTGATCCCTGGTACCACAAAAAAATAAACAAACAACAACAAGAAACAGAAATTAAATTTTCTGGAGGAAAATTTAAGTAGTAATTTTAAAGACATAAAAGTAAATAGGGAGTTCATGAACAAAAACTAAACTGCTCAGGAAATACTTCAAAGAATCAACAACTGGGATCTCATCATTTTTAAGTTTCTTCACTTCAACGTAAATTTTTTACAGAATAAAAATAAAACTAACAAACTGGGAAAAATATAGCCATCTGTCCTTCTAACAACAGAATTCTATCTAGAACATAAAAAATTTAGAATGTCATGCTCCCCAAAGAGGGGTATTCCATTGTCATTCAAATATTATAGGTGCATGAATTCAGCAAAATAATCTAATACAGTCCAGTAGACCATATTAGTAAGTTATCCCCAGGACTGGCAATATCAGAAGTTGTTGACCGGAGCCTTTTACAACTCAGCATATTAATATGGCTTTACTTTTTATACCTCGTTTTTGTACATTTCTGATGGATGGTTAAGACCAAGATAAAGAAAACCTATATAACAAAAAATATAATTTTTGTATAGGACAATGTCAATCAAATTTCGTCAGGATTTATTCAGAAACTATATACAGCAGTTTGTAGACCTTTCATCAGTGTCAATCATATGGAAGTGGCACATCTACTGCTTGACCAATTTGCTCTCTGTGAAAGCCTGAAAGAATGTTTTTCCTCTAGATTAGTCTGCTTAGGCACACTCTACATCATCAATCACTTTCTTCTGTAGCCCTATAATCTCCTTGAACAGAAAATTTGGGATAGCACTAAGTTACAGGATATTACAGTACCAGTTTTTGCAACCTTCATATATAAGCGGATGCAACTTGAAGATGTACTAATAAGTGAAATAACCCAGACCCATATGGTAAATATCATATAGTCTCCCTATTGTAAGAACTCAAAAGAAGAATTAAAAATTGAAAGGTATAACACAACTAAATGTAAAGTGAGAATTTAAGGATTAAACAATGAAGAGAGTCCAAGAAGAAAAGCTAGGAAATGTGGCAGGGGCAAAACCATACATTTATATATGCAAGATGGTTCAAGCAATGATCCTGAGAATCTTCAGCAGGCTTTTGAAACTAGCAGTTAATTGGTAGGATTCTCACCATGACCAACTATATATGCTGATACATGTGAATTAAGCAACTACACCGAGGTTAGCAATGTGTAATACTAGGGCCATGCTTGGACTGCCTGTCATTCTGGCCTTCTAAATGTGTACTATTTCTAATGTCATATCAATTAATGCTGTATTCTCTCTCAAGTAAATGTTCGTTTAAAAAATGTAATAAAAGAAAACAAGAGACATGCCCTGCAAAATTCAAAGACCCAATCCAAAAATGGGCATCAGAGATGACCACACAATTTTCAGATGAATTGATAAAATGGTAAGTAAATATATGAAAAAATTTTCAACCTCATTGTTCAGTCAAGAATTAAAATAACAGTGAAATGCCATTTTACCCAAGAAAATATGTCCCATAACAAAAAGTCAGTCAATAACAATTGCTGGAGAGAATGAAAAAAGAAACACTTCTCCACTGTTAGTGGGAGTGCAGAATGGATATCAGTGTGGAGGTTCCTTAAAAAGCTAAAATTGGAGATATCATTCAACCCAGCTATTCTCCTCTCAGATATATTTTTCCAGAAGAACTAAAAATAACATATCATACTAATATATGTGCATCCACGTTTATAGCAGTGCAACTTACCATAGCTAAATACTGGAAGCAACACAGATGGTCATCAACTGAGTAATGGGTAAGGCAGATGTGGTATTTTTACACAGTGGAATATTATTCAGCTATAAAAATGATAAATTTGAGACTTTGTCAATAAATGAATGCAATTAGAGAACATACTTTTAAATGAAATAAGTCAGACCCCCATATGCAAACATCATATTGTCACCTTAGTTTGAGAACCTGAGAGAGAATCTGAAGGGTAGAAGTGATCCTGGGAAAAGGGAATTAACTTATTCAAAAGGAAACAGGCAGAGTTGAGGAGAAGGACAAGAGACAGAGTAAGGGAAAGACATATCTATGTAAACAGGATGGTTTCAACAACTGTACTGTGCATTTCTGCTGCTCTGTGGAAAGGAGCAGATAATGCATAATTTCTTGTGTCTCCTTTCATCAATTGTTTATCCTTTTTCTCTTCTTAATTTCTCATATATTTCTTTCACTTTTCTTTTTTCTTCCAACTTTTCATGCATATATCTGGTAATATGAATAACTGATTGGTAAATTCACTATGCATTAGCTCAAATAAAGTGAAATTCTTATTACTTTGTCAAATGAAATTGTGTATCACTTGTAATTTTTCTATTTTAATACTATTTGTATTGTCTTTAAAAAATTAAAAATTGTGCTTCTGGTCATAGTATCATCTGTAAATTCAAACATCTCAAATAAAGGCATCTTATGGTAAACAAAAAAATTAAATCTTGCTTTTGAAAAAAAAAATTGCTTTTGGATTGGGATAAAGACAATCACAAATTCCATGAAGTAAAATGATCATGGTCTTCATTTCCTAGACATAATTTAATAGTATTGGTATGTAAAAAAATAACATGTTTTGTTTATTTCCTTGTAAGATCATATAGATAAAAATGTATAGTTTATAAATACAATTGGAGGTACATTGAGGTAATCATAAGATAACATGAGTTGAAAGTATTACCATTTATTTATGTTGTGGAAGACATAATCAATTCTCACAGTCATTTTTTTGGAGGCTTCATATCATTTATTGCAAAGTACAAAATAGGCATTTTAAAAGTGAAAGTATACCTTGAAAAAGTACAATTATCTGAAAAAGCATCAACCATATAATAATAAAAATACATTTGCTGGAATGTGTACATCTACACTAGGTACTAAAAACAAACCAATTTTCATTTC
>NDGN011131824.1:0-14166 GCA_002564285.1 Tympanoctomys barrerae | reverse complement strand
TCTTTCATACTCTTCTGTGCAAATTTAGAACAGTCTAAGAATATAAAGAACATGAAGGTTGGAAGCACATATGCTTTTGAAACACACACTTCTTTTCTTATCTAGCTGGTTGAATGTGACCACAATATTTATCTGACTCTTGGCCCCATACCTGATAAAAGGCAAGTTGACATTTATCTGACTCATGTGTTGTGAATATTAAATAAAGTAGCATATAAATTAAGGACATGATCAATATCTAAAGCATGGCAGATACTTAACACATGCCCATCTTCTGTATGAAGAGGAGGAGTGTCACTTTGGGACCTGAAGGAGGAAGAGTTCACTGTTCCTTCTATCCAGCTCTTCCCTATGTGATAGCACATTACCATTAATATTTTTTGGCATATTTTCTTTCTGAACCATAATGACCTCACTACAAGCCTCCTACTTTGGAAATTCCTTGTCTATTGACGTTGGCAGGGAATAAGGGGTGCAACTAGTTAATTGTGGACTATCAACTTACAAATAATGCTAGTAACTAATACTCCAAAAGGGAAATTTTTGAAACTTCTCTATTCTATCCACATTACAGTAATCAAAGCTGCAAAAGACCAACAATAAGCTGGGGAAATACCTCTGCAGTCTAAGCACCTGCCTGGCAAGAGAAAGGACCTGGGTTCAATCACCAGTACCTCAAGCTATGCCAGTCCCATAACCTAATATGTGCTATGTCTGCCACCGAAACCAGGCATGGTGGTGGTGCGTGCCTGTAATCCCAGCTCTGGGCAAGCTGAGACAAGAAGATAATGATGAGTCTAAGATGGGTAGTGAGACTCTACACCAAATAAATAACTAATAACATTTTGTTTTTGCACAAAGACCATCAAATGATAATTTCCCCCTTAATTCAACAATTAGCTATTTAAGTGCATCCTTCATCCTGAATTGTTTTTCTTTTTGTTTGTTGGTTGGTCTTTTGTTTTGTTTTCCACCCACCAGATTGTACCTAAATGAAACTCAGGACAACAAAACCCACAGTATTTTATATATTCTGGTTCCAGAATTTGTTCTAAGAGGAAGAAAATTTGTATAGATTCTAGTCAGGCATATAACACTTAAATCTCTTTGCAATCAATTAGTTAGAAAATGAAATCAATAAACATTTCTGGTTGCTAGCCAGAAGTCCTTTTAATGTGATACTTTCAGAACAAAGTTAAAATTAGCTTTGCTTCTCTGAACATTACTAGAAAATTCAAGATGCTATAACCTATAGAAGCTCTGCCAAAAACCTAAATAAGAAGATGCAGTTGGACTTCTTTGTAGGACATCCTTGAGGGACTATTGCTTAGATATGTTCTGGATCAAAACATATCTATACTAGAAATAGAAGAAAGCCATATTTTTATAATTTTAACAGGATTTTATTGACAGGCATCTACTGCTACCACTCCGATGTTATATTATTTGGTGTCTTTTCATTAGCAGACACTATTTTAATAGTGAGAAGGAAAGTTGATGAAAACAATGTATATAATTTCCATTTATTTTCTCCACTTTCAAACTAAACTCAGGGTAAAAAACCACAGAGAAAGTGAAAATTTCTTGTATTTCTGAGAAGGCAAGTCTGTCATGCATTTTTAATGAGATATTTTTCATCTCTAATGTATAATACTAAGTTGTGTATTGTGTAGTTATTATCTCCATATAAGACTTGATGAGAGTCATTTATGACAATGAATTAACAATAAATATTTGAAATCATCTATAAAAATTTCAATAGGCAGGATAAATTGTGGAAACAAGAAGAGAGTAGGATAAGCGAAATTCCAGAGACATTCTGGATTCTTTAAATTAGCTGGACATCAATAGTATAGATCATTTTTAATAGCTTCACTAAATTTGTAATAATTTTACAGATATGTTAAAGTCCACATAGTTTAAGCAAAAGGAAGCTTCAGGGCTTGTCCACTTGGCTTTGAATTCTTAAAGAATATGCACAGAGAGGATAACTAATCAGAAGAATTTTTTAAATGTATTTAGTACAGAGTCTAGAGGGTCTCACTTCACAAATTGGACTCATAGTGACCTCCCTGTTTTCAGACTCCCAAGGCTGGGTTTACAGATGTGCACCACCACACCTAGTCTCGGAAGAATTATTGATTTGTCTTGATTTCAGCAGATTGAAGATCTAGAAAGCAAGAATGCTACTCCATTGATTCAAGAGCTAATCCTAGCATTACATCCCAAGCAAAACAAAAGGCAGAGCTTGAGGCAGAAGTTTTCATAAGACATAATCATAGGAAGCATTTTATATTTCTTTCTGACTAGGAATGTAGTGTAGGCAATCTTATTCTTTGTACCATGGCCATTCAGATTTACAACTTAATTTTATATTTTAGGGGCTGGGGAGATAGCCTGGAGGTAAGTGCCTTCCTGGAAAATGCAAGGACTATATTTGATCCCCAGTACTGCATGCCACCCCAGCCCTGGAACCCCGGGCTTGCCAGTGCCAGCAATCAGGACCAAGAGGGATGGCACATGCCTGTAATCCCAGCACTGGGGAGGCTGAGACAGAAGGATCTCTATGAGTCTGAGATGCATAGTGAGACCCTGTACCAAATAATTAAATAATTTAAATTTCAAAGATGTCAAAAATTGATTTTAGAAATTGGTATAGTTTGAGATTTACTTATGTTGGCAAAGTCCTTGTATGTTTCCACTATCTATATTTTTATATTTTGACATCATTAACAACTTATCTTAGGCAACTAGAAGGGGTTAACATCAAAAGTTATTAAATGTTTATATGAGTCAAAATTAATTTTCATACTACATTACACATTCTGTATCATTTAATTCAAAAGCTTTATAATCTCCAGTGTTCTTTTTCTAACAAACAATGAAGTATGCTTAAAATAAGTTTACAACTAATCATGACATTACCACATTTTCTTTATTACTATAATGTGACATCTTTTCTACCTAACATGAGGTTCTTCACCTCTTTCCATCATTCTGCATAATATTATAAGGTGAATTTTCTGAAAACAGTTTATCATTCTGCACAAAACTGACTTTCTCCCAGTTTTTCAGGTCTTTCTGACAATTCAGATATTCCAACAGTCTTTTTTTTTCCCAAACATATAAATAGTCTCTGAACCAAATGTTTTTTGCAACTCAAATCTAGTAATTTAATGACACATAAATATTCTGATATAGAACAAACTGATGTGTATTTATTGTTCTTTCTTATCAAAAATTAAGCTATCCAGGAAAGATATTTTCTTATTTTAAGGAGAAAATAAAGATAAGCATAATGAAAAATCAAGTTTTGAAACAGGTTAGTAGGACAGTTACAATAGTTCATGCATGGCATAGTATCCTCATAGTAGTTATTCAAAGTAAAAGATACAGGCATATTATTTTGTCCATAAAATATTAGCACAAAACTTTATTTTTAATGAACCAAGAAAAACTAGCTATATAACTGTCTTGACTATCTTGTGTATAAACATATTTTTTTTCAGGAAAATAACTTTAAATTGACTTCTTTTTAGTGCTTGCTTAAAAAGTGGAAATGGCCATTGTGGAAAGGTGGAATGCTTTCCTGGAGTTGGTATTATAGAAACATAGGCAAACTGAAAAACTAAAATTTAAAAAAATATAATTTATTTTATTGTTGTCAGTTGTAATGATTAACCATGTGGCAACTTTGTTTGCACTGGGTTATAAAAAGCAACCCAGGAGTCTTTATGTGTTTGTGCAATTAAATATTTAAGAAAATTATTTGTTGAGTGTCATACATGGAAAGAATAAAGTTAATTACATACAATTTTGTTTGTGATTTTCGTTATATTTATTCCACTTGTACTTATGACGTAACTTTTATATTATTTTCCATTTATCCTCACATGTGTAATTTTACAGAGATACGTTTCTACTATTCTACATTATTACATATTTTACCTCAGTGAAAAATCCACAAAAATCTTCAACTAGGATTTATATCCAAGCACAGAAGTTTACACTGAAATTCTACATACAAGCAAGGTCATTTAATGAGCTGCTCTGGAAAAAATCCACAAATGTGTGGGTCCTTTAGAGTTCCTAAAAAATACTAACAGTTCCAACCTAGGTAAAACAGACAACTTTAATATTGGGATAACTGCTCTCCTTTTATGTAGTCAGATCATCACATCATTAAAACACTACAGCACCAAATCACATAGCATCTAAATGTGTTGTGAACATATATTCATTATTTGTAGGAATGAGTGATTCCTTGTTAAAACAAGGCATGTATCACATAAAGATGAGCTCCTATTTTAGGCATGTATGAAAAATGTAAGTGTAATTCATGAAAAATTACCCACATATGTCATTATTCTTAACATCCATTTAAAAATACTCTTGAACATATCATTGGATAGTTGACAGCTATTAGTTTTTGTTATTGTTACTACTTTCTTAATTTGTCATGACTACAGAAAGTGAAATGATTACTCATCCTGCAAATAGTTTATGTTGCCAATATGTATATGCAAATAATAACTTCCCTGAACTAAATGTAGCCCTGACTTATGAGTGTGAATTATTCAGGACTTAACTTATTTCATGGTATTTATTACCATAGCTATTTTCTTGTTGCTGGAACTGAAATATTAAATATCCGCAGCATCGAGGAGGAGAGATTCACTCTGACCTATTATTAGTGCACTGCCCTTGCCTCCCAGGCAGCACTGGTCTGCCCCAAAGGCATGGTGGAGGAAAGCTTCTTCTCCAAGGAAATCCAGAAAGCAGAGAAATAGTGTAGCTTGGCAGAAGAATGCATCCAGTGCGCTCCTCCAGGGATGAGCCTCTCTGTCAGACCCCAATCCTTGACAACAGCTTCACCTGTTGCATTCACCAATGGGTGACTCTGCCAACAAGTATATTGCCTCAAAGATTCAATCATCTTCCAAACAGATGAGATTTTTTCAGGGACTTCTTAGTTTTAACAGGACATTAATCTATGCAATAAACATTCTCCATTCCCACTTTAAGCAAAATATTAAGCCTATTGCAAGGACCTCCAGATTATAGAATCAATCGTCTATGCCTGGACAGAGACAGCCATAGCAATGAAGATGCAATGAATAAAAGAAAGAGATCAAACAAGCTAACCAGAAGCATATGAAGATCAATGGTAAGGACAAACTTTAAGCAAGACAACAAGTAGGAAGCCCTCTAGAGTAAAGATTGAACAGATGAAGACAGAAACCTGTCATGAGTTTACACAAAATCAAAGGTGAAGTCCAAAGCAAGTAGATTTCACAACAAAAATAAATCTCCTCTGAAACATTATGACTGTTTTATTTTTCTCATTTGATCCTTACAGTACATTTGTTGATATGTAGAATGCATTCATTTTTCAAAGTTGCTAAAATAAATGTGGTCTTCAAAGATCTAAAAAAGTTTGTCATTTGCCTGATCCTATTCTTTGAAAGCCTCTGATGATACCAACTTATTTGATTTTGTTTGTTTGTTTTAATATTTAAAGAATTACAGAGCCTTTATTAATTAGCTGGTGACCAAGGTGCTCCCCTCTATCTGGGAAAACACAAAAGGCCCAGTTCTTTGTTGTTTCCCTGCTTTTGTAGCTTCCTTGTTGCCATGGCAACCAGGCAGCAAGGTAGTGCTTCCTATAACCTATAGGTGTGAGGTCGGGCAGGAATGTGATGCCCCTATATCCTATAGATGCTTCAAGGTCTCAGGCAGAGGGATTTATGGCTAAGCATGGGCAAATAATCTGTATGTTATTGCCCTAAATGGGTCCCGTCTTTTCCTTATCTCCCATGTGTTTGTGAAGTTCTGACAGGGCAGGAGAGTGAGGAATGGGGTTATTCAGGCGAGGCTGTTTCTATGTAAATACTTCAGGGAGGGGCCAAACTAAAATGAATTATGCCTCAGTCTCTTCTACTTCTAAAAGTCAATAAGGTATTATACTAGATGCTGTCCCTTAAGTTCCCCCCTTTAAGGTACATTTTTCTAAGAAATATAATGTCTACTTGGAGACAGTGGCTTGTCTCTTATTTCATACTCAGTGTTGTTCTTCATCTCCATTGGATTTGCCTGTGTGACCACGCTCAGTGCTTAGGGTCATTACCCAATTGACCAGACAGGGCCCTGCGGCAACCATGACTAGCAGGGTAATTATTGGCCTGGCAATTCCCATTATGAGTAACCTGGAAATAGGGATTTATACCACTGAGGGCCACCATAGACATTATACTATCTTTTCCTCTCTTCAGCATCAATTCTAGTTTTACTAGGGTCTCTTTCATGACCCCTGACTTGCTGGCATAAAAACAGCCCTCTTTTCCTAAGGCTGTGAAGAGTCCTTCTTAATTCATTAACATCAAATTAAGCCCCCTTATGTTTTGTAACACTTTACCTGCTCATGTATTGTGGGTGGTGAAATGATACCTGGAAGGTATTTTGGCATAGCATTTTATCATTTGTAGGAATAAGCCATAGTTTTATTGTACAGACTTACTAAGTAACATAATAACAATGGTGTTTGTGGCTTTGAAATCTTAGAATCCTAACAGAAGTGTTATTCTTATGCTGTTGCCTATGAGCCTTCACAAAAATAAACCCAATCAAGCTTCTTTTTTTCTTTTTCTTTTTTTTAGAATTAAAAAAATATATTTAGTAGAGGGTCTATAGTGTCTTACTATGCAGATTGGACTCATGGTAATTCTCCTGATTTCAGCCTCCCAAGCACTGGGATTACAGGTACCTGCCACCACACCCAGTCTCAATTGCTGTCTCAGCATGACCTGGCGGCAGGTCCAGCACCATATGCTGGGGATCAGATCCTGGTCTCTGAGTCTGTCTAAGTAAGTGCTTTAATGCACTGAGCTATCTGGTCCCCCCCAACCAAGCTTCTTGACACAGAACCACAAAGCTTTTACTGGAGTAATCGATGATATAATTTAGTTGGAAATTTTAACAGGGTTTTTCCCACAGTTCCTTTGCATATGCAATATTCTACAGAATACCTATTTCTCTTTTTGCATATTCTATTTTCTTGTTTGCATTTTATTTTTTCATATTTTTATTTACAAAAAAATAAGAGACGCTGGCTTAGAAGAGGTAGAATTAAAGATCTCAGCCTCTAAAAGGCAGGATTTCAACATTATTTTTTTTCTCACATAATTGTGCAAATTCCCTTGAAATTCCTTGAGTTATATTTTTCAGCCTGGCACTAGTTAATCTTCTTGGCTCCACAGTCAGCTCCGAGGACAGAATGACAGCCTCACATCCATAATCAGAGTTTCTGATAACTCAGCAGAGCCACAGGCCAAGATTCTCTCCACAGAGAACATTGGGCCCAGATCCAAGATAGTTATAGAGATCGACTGTAATAAAGCTACTATTGCTTTTTTTCATGAACTTTTCATTCTTAAATAAGGAACGTTTGAACGAAACTTTCTACCTTGCAACACATGCAACTTTCTAGCTCTTTAAATTTCTAAACAGCTTAGCTTAGTAGCCGAAAAGAAACTAAGTAGGAAAATATAAACAATAATTTGATAAATTGTGAGTAAATGCCTGAATGAATGAATGGATGGAAAGCTTAGCTTACGATGATCACCTAGTAAAATTAATCAAGTTGAATGTAGATGAAAAATCAAGCATACTGAAATATCATATATCATTAATTAGAAGTAAACTCATTAGAAATCACCTCAAATTAATGTTATCATATTTTTATTTGAATGCTTATGAACTATAATAGCAATATACTTTACCAATTAGTGTGAATTTGTACTCAAGTTTTTCCTTTCACCATGAACATTGGAAAATAAACTGTAACATGCCAAAATGTAAATATTTAAAATATGACTAATAGGGCTGGCTAGATAGCTCAGTGGTCTAAGCACCTGCTGGGCAAGCACGAAGACCTGGGTTTGATTCCTGGTACCACCTGCTGTGCCTGCCACAGAACTCTGGGCTTTCTGTGACAGCCACAGAAAGTGGGTATGGTAGAGCATGCCCGTAATTCCCAGTGTTGAGGAGGATGGGACAAAAGATCACTTGAAGTCTGAGCTGGGTAGTGAGAACCTGTATCAAATACACAGATGATTAAAAAATGACTAATAAATCAGGATGCAATATTACTTTGTAACATTTGATATTTTATTCCTCATCTTGTGATATATGGCATTTTAAAAAACTAAAAGCTGTATGATCCAGTACATTATTTTCTTTTTGAAGATAAGGAAATCATAATGTAGACTGAATATTACATCATGTATATATTCACATGTCATATAACAATGCTTTGGTCAGCGGTGAACCACATATATAACTGTTGTCCCTCAACCAGTTAATGGCTGAAAATTTCCTATCATCTGCTGACATCATAGTGGTCATGATGTCATAGTGCAACACGTTACTTGTGTGTCTGTGATGACACTGGTATAAAAAAAATCTAGTGTGTTGATGGTTTTATAAAAATATATGACATATAATTACATGTAGCCTTAATACTCAATAATGATGTCTTAGTTGAAGTGTTTGCTTCACTCATACTTTTTTGGTCACTTAATACACCTGCTTAGAAAAAGTGTGCCATATGTACATATATCAACTTCCCATGAGGACAGTAATCATTATGTACTTCAAACATGTGCTATTAAAAATAAAAATAGAAAAATAGCTAAGTTATCATGCATTGTGTTATAGTCTCATTATTAGAAATCATCTGCTATGACACTGAAAGGAGGTGAAATACCCTTTCTATTACCTCTGTAAACTGACACTAGAGGATTCGAGAACTGGAGTAAGATAGGAGACAATTAATACATTAAGGTTGACTTTGTTTTTACTTGTATATACTTTTAGCTATGGTCCATTCCTGGTGAGTATTATACTTGTAAAGTATCTGCCCTAATAATGTATTCCGGACTCCAGAAGGACAGCATTGATCTAACGGAGTTTTTCTTTTGTTTATGTGCAAGTTGAATCTTTTCCTGAAGTAAAGTTATAAAATTATTCCTTCCCAATATTGGGATTCATACAAAATAGGACCATTGCAGTATCCTGAGCTACTAGTGGTTGTGCACTAAGACAATATGTGCATGATGATGCATGATTTACAGGCACCTGTGCACGTCCATACAATTTATTGATTGGGGTCATCATACAGTAGATCTTAGTTGATATTATCCACAGCTGAGAGAGCAAGGACCATGGTCAATTTTAAATATGTCATAGAATAACAAGACGGAGGGCTTTTCAACCATCTCTTCACTGCAATACATAGGTTGATGAATCTGGCACGTTTACCAGCAGACTAGAAATCCTCATTATAATTGCTACAGTTATTGATTTAATCCATGTCAGTTTAATGGTTTATGATGTGTCAGTCAATCCTTGGAGATGCAAATATAAAATTACAACCTCCATAGTATCCCTTAAAGATTTTCTCAATTGATATTCCAAATAGGCTCTCAATGAACAGCCTATCAGAGAGAGCTTGAATTTTTTTCCATTTCCTTTAATCATTACTCTTTTGTGAATGGTCTGATAAAACTCTTGAATTCAACGTTATAATGAATCAAAATAGAGTTTTATAAAGATACAAACTACATGGCATCTAAAGCCAGCCAGATAGCTCAGTGGATTAAAGTGTCTGCTTAGGCAGACACAAGGGCCAGGGGTTTGATCCCCGGTCTGCTGTGCCAGCCCCGCACCCAGGGCATGCTGAGACAGTGATTGAGATTGGGTGTGGTGGCACACACCTGAAATTCCAGCACTTGGAAGGCTGAAAGCAGGAGGACCACTACAAGTCCAATCTGTCTAGTGAGACCCTGTATACCCTGTAGACCCGGTACACCTGGTACACTTGTATTAAATAAAACAGAAAAACTACATGGCTTCTAGAACATGAAGATACTCCCTGAGCCTAGAACTTAAAAATGATTTCGCTATCTTCACTCCCTCGTTACTTTACTGATTCTGTTCCTTCTTTGAACTAAACTTAAAACTCACCTTTAAACCTTAAAATATGAATGCTGAAAGATATATTTAGACTCTCTTGATCTCATTTTCTTGATACTTTGACACTAAAAGTCCTTACTCCATATTAACCCATTGAAAGAAAATAATGAAGACTCCGTGGCTTAAAAAGTAATCTATGAAGATTCACACTCACAATTTTACATTTTTCATACATGTTCGTTGAAGCTTGCAGTTCTTCCAGAATACTGACTTACAAAGGCAGCCATCTGAACTCAGTACAACGAGGCCTATGTGCTCATAACTTGGCAAAACAGACACGCAAAAGGTGAAAGGTCATAATCCCCTTACAGTAGGTTTGATACTTCACAGAATGTGAACATGAAATAGTAAGGAAGATAGTAAAAACATATATGTCTATAATGCCTATTGAGTTTTTATACTTTGAGTACTCAATTTCAGTGAGAAATATATTTTCTTTTTCTTTTTTAATTAAAAATATAATTGATTGAGTGATTGATCAGTTTGGTACAGGGTCTCACTACACAGCTCAGACTCATAGTGCTCTTTCCGACTCATCTTCTCCAGTGCTGGGATTACAGGCATGCACCACCATGCCCAGCATCAGCGGGTAGCACTGCACACACTGGATTCCAGGGCCTGCATAGCCTGTTGTAGCAGGAATTGAACCAGGATCCTTATGCTTGCCAGGCTGACGCTTAGACCGCTGAGCTATCTCCCCAGCCTGAGAAGTATATTTTCTATCAAATGTCATGTGTAAAGACTTTGGAAAAAATTAAAAAGATTATTTGGTCCTCAAAAGCTATTAATTCTTGGACATCCAGACACAAGAGATTGAAATCTCAAAGAGAAAAAAGACTTGTATGTATCCCTGTGGCCCTGTGAGAGGATCAGTGTACTCTAGAGAGCAGGAGTGATAGCTTTGTTACATATAGGAATATGCACTTACTATAAGTATATATTTATGTAAACATATATTATTATGCATAAATACATATTATATAATTATAAAATATAGTTATATAAGTACAAATATGAATACATGGTTTTCAACATATAAAAGAGAAAGAAATACAAAAATGCATAATTCTGACTTATGTATTCTATGGTAAAAAAGAGTTATGATATTTTGAAGAAAAGGTTAACTGTAGCAATTGAAATCAAACTAACATATCTGGATGGCCAAACAGCTCAGCAGATTAAAGCACCTCCAAGCAGGCGCAGAGGCTGGGGGCGCCGGCCTCACGCCCAGGGTGCGCTGAGCCTGCAATTGAGAGTGGGCATGGTGGCGCGTGCCTGTAATTACAGCTCTTGAGAGGCTCTAAACAAGTGGATCACTGAGTCTGATGTGAGATCCTGAACACCCTGTAGACCCTTCCCTAAAGTACAAAAAATAGGGGCTGGGAAGATAGCGCAGGAGAATAAGTGCTTGCATGGCAAGCACAGGGTCCTGAGTTCAAACGCCAATACAGAAAAATAAATACATACATACATACATATATACATAAAAATACAAAAAATAAAAAACCTGACTAGCACGTCTGCTTATTCTGGAAATACAGAAATAGCCAATAAATAATTGAGGCATGTTTATGTGATCCTCTTTTATGTTTGGAATTATTTGCACAAGTTCAAGCTAACTCTACATATAATCATGATTATAAATAATTAAAGAATTTAGCCCTTTATATATGAGAAGCATAGAAGGAAAATGTTACTCAAATGATCAAAATAGATGTTATCACAATGTATCAAATCAGAATCATGCACCATCCATTGTTTACTTTGAAATTTTTGGAGAAAGTATCTGTCACATATTTAAATTTCCTTCTAATTTAAGATCTTTAAAACTAAAAACTTTGTGTTTAAATACAAGATCAACACTAAGAAAAGAAAGAAGGGAAAATTAATTTTATAATGTCTAAAACAAGGGCATGAGCACATAGCTTCAGGGAATTAAAATCACACGTCCCCAGGGAACTTTCCATGGTACTGAATTGTACTCCCCTAAATTTGTCCCTTTTACTTTAAGCTTGCATTTTGTCCACCTGTCTTTCCTTCATGAGCTAACCCTGCCATTGATTTTTGCTGTAACATAGCTGACCAACAGTGGCCGGCTGACCAACAGTGACCCTCTAACTGCATATTTATGCAGAAAACTAACTGTAATGTTCCCCTCAACTCAGACCTTTAACCTTGCCTATCCAGGCATATGCTCAAACTTTGCCCCACACTAACCATCTAACTTCTACATGCATGTAGGTCTTAATAGTTTAGGTACTGAAGGTGGGAGCCTTTTCAAGCATCTTCCTGAAATCAAATCCTTCCTTTGAGTAATGGTAAGTCTTTGTAACTATTCAGTGCTTCAGTTTCTTTATTTGTAAAAAGAAGTTAATAATTTGAATTATTTATTTATTTTTTTCCTTTTTTATGTATTTAGTATGGGTTTACAGTATCTCACTACACAAATCAGACTCATAGTGATCCCTCCTGTTTTCAGCCTCCCAATTGCTGGGATTACAGGTGCACGCCACCATGCCCAGTCTCAAAGGTAGTCTCAGCATGTTCCTGGGGCGAGGCTGGCATGGCATGCTGGTGATTGAACCCCAGCCTCTGCCCTCTGCCTAAGCAGGTGCTTTACTCCACTAAGATATCTGGATAGCTCTTGACTTTTTTCTTGTAAAGAGGCTTTTTTTAAAAATAAAATGAATTCTGCTCTGGATAATTCTCTAAAAAATTTTTTTTAATAATCTTTGTTCCTACTCTGAGGAACCTTTAGTTTTTAGTTTAAGTGTATTAGTACAACTTAAGTAAGAATAGTGATCATGTTAATTATTGGAATTTGTACCTATACATGATGTATCTTGATAACTTTGATTTTTTTTCAGTTCCTGTCTCTTTCCTTCAAACCATTTCTGACTCCCATTTCATAGGCTCTGTTTTTATTTAACCTTCTTTTCTCATTTTTTATTTTTATCCTTCCTTTCCCCTACCTCTTTTCATCTTGAAAAATATCTTTTCATCGCACAATATCTATTTTATATTTATGTTCTTATTTATTCTTTAAGCTTTTCATATGAGAAAGGTAGTGTGATATTTACACATGTATGTCCTATTTATTTTACTTATAATTATGGTCTCAGGGTCCATCTATTTAGCTATAAATGTCTCACTTTTACTGTTCTTCATAACTAAGCATTTCTACATTATATAAATAAAATCCACATTTTTAACATATTCATTGGTTGGTGGGCATTTGGTTTTCCTTCAAGATTTAGCTACTACAAACAGTGCTGCCATAATTGTGAGTGTGTATATATTGCTGTGATATGATTATTTTATTTCTTCCCAAAAGATATCCAGAAGGGACAAAACTGTATCAAACTGGAACTGTAATACTAGTGTTTTGAAGAATCTTCACCCTGATTTCCTTAGTGTTTGTACCGGACTACACTCCCATGAATATCAACAAAAGCAAAAAAGGGGTCATCATACTGACTTGAAATTATTCTACAGAGCTACTGTGATGAAAACAGCATAGCACTGGCTAAAAAGCAGACTTTAGAATCAGTGAAACAGATGAAAAGGTGCAGAAGCAACCCCAAATGAACTCAGCTAATTCATATTTTGCAAAGGAGCCAAACACATTCACTGGAAGAAATATTGCTTCTATAATAGATGGTGCTGTAAACATGGCTTTCCACATGTTAAAGACCAGAATTGACACATATATGTAACCACACATTAAATTAAAATTGAAATGACCAAAGACCCAAGTATTAAAACAAAAATATTAAATGAACTGGAAGATAGAATAAGTAGAACCCTTGAAGACACAGGCACAGGCAAAGGTTTTATGAGCAAAATCCCAATCACATAGCAATTACCACAGAAAATCAACAATGGGATCACAAATTATTTAAAAAGTGAAAAGACAAGTTAAAAGTAAATAGAAAATTCACAAAGCAAGAAAAAAATTCATCTAGTAATCATATCTAAAGCACAAAAAATACTGAAGAAATCATCAAGAAAATATCTAAAAAGAAAAATAAAAGAACACATCTAGTAATAAATTTGACTTTTTGCATACATTAATGTGCCTAAGGAGAGTCACATGGAGAGAAAACATTCTCTCAGGCTTTCACAGAGAGCAAA
>NDGN011131821.1:0-13998 GCA_002564285.1 Tympanoctomys barrerae | reverse complement strand
AAAAAAAAAAAAAAAAAAAAACAAAAAACCTCAAAAAATTCCCTAGAACTTCTGGCTTCACAGACAAATTTTACTTAGCATTTAAAGAATAATTCTTCTCAAACTCTTCCCAAAAAAAATCAAGGAAGGGGCACTTTGAATCTCATTTCACAAGGCCAGGATTACCTGATCACAACTCAAGGACACAAGAAAAGAAATCCTCAGGACAATATTCTTGATTATCACAGATGTGAAAATCTGCAACAAAATCCCAGCAAACCAAATGGACAGAGAATTAAATAGGTCCGGCATCATAATCAAGTGAGATTTACACCCAAGATAAAAGGATGACAATGGACACAAACTGACAAATATGATACACAGCTTTAACAAAATGAAGGTGAAAAGTCATATCTCAATAGATGCAGTAAAAATCAAACTACTTTCCTGATAAATAAAAAACACTCAACAAACTATATATGGAAGGAATGTACCTCAACATAATAAAATCCATATATGGCAAGCCCACAGCTGGCTCAATGATAAAAAAAAAAAAAAAACTGAAAGTTTTTCCACTAAAATGGAGACTAAGAGAGGATTCTTACTTTTGTCATTTCTATTCAACATAGTGCCAGAGGCCCTGGCCAGAGAAGTTTGGCAGAAAAAGGAAATAGAAGACATCCAAACTACAAAGAAAGACATTAAACTTCCCCTGCTTGCAAAAGACATAGTTCTGTTCATAGAATACTCTCAAGACTATCACAAAATGAGGAGAACTAATAAATTAATTCAGTAAAGCTGCAAGATACAAAATCAGTACAGGAATCAGGCCTTGTGGCACAGGCCTATATAATCCCTGCCCTCTGGGAGGTGAAGGCATGAGAATTGTAAGTTTGAACACAGCCTGGGGAATTTAGTGACTTAGCTAGACCAGGACTCACAATTAAAAATTAAAAAGTGGGCTAGAAATGTAGCTCAGTTTGAAGGCCCTGAATTCAATCCCTAGTAGCAAATGCAAATAGTAGTAATAGTAGTTGTGGTTGTAGTTGTAGTGGTAGAAGTAGTAGTAATAGTAGTAAAAAAATAATGTAAAAAATCAGTTGAATTTCTATAAAACAAAAAGAACTAGATAAAAACGAAATTAAGTAAATAATTTCATTTACAATAGCAACAAGGAGTTGCTATTGTAAATAGAGTATAATTTAATCAATGACTTGAAAAATCTTTACGCTACCATAAAACATTAATGAAAGACACAATAGAAGAAGACACAAATGAATGGAAAGATGCTCTAGGCTTATACATCACTTAAAGCATCAAAATGTTCATATACCTCAACACTCAAGGAAATTCCTATTAAAAGTCCAATGGCATCATTCATAGAACTATAACAATGATCCCAAAAGTCCATATGGAACAACAGCAGACCCCAAGTACAGAAATGCTGAGTGAAAACAACAAAGCCAGAGGAGTCATGCTTTCTTCTTTCAAATTATGTTGCAAGACTGTCATAGTCAAACATCAGAGTAACGGGAAACAGATCCATAGGCCAATTAAATAGAACAATACTCCTAGAAAAACACACACACACACACACACACACACACATACACACATACACAGCAGCTAATACACAAATGGGACAAAGATAGGCTTCGATAAATGGAGCTGGAAAATTGGATATCCATACAAAATGCTACACACAAAAGTGAACTCAAAATGAATTAAAGACTTAATACAAGACTTTAAGCCACAGAACTTCTAGAAGAACACATTGGGGATTTTGTTTTGTGCCCTCCCTCCTCTGTCTATGTCACTCCCCTGAGCAACTTCCGGCCATCCCTTTTATTCCAAACTCTCACTCAAGGAGCTTCCCTGAGCTTCAGACTCAGGGGTCCAATGTGTCCGTGGGGGTCCTATAATCATAGGCTTTTGTTGAACATCTCAGTACATGGTAAATCCACCAACCCAGTAATTACAGAAAAACTCCAGGAGTTGTCTATGATTCCCACTGAAAAAGTCCCTTGGGTGCTCTGCCAGGAAACTCCCTCTCCCCTAGTGCCCTTCTCTCCTTCCCCAGGGTCTCCCCTATCCTGCAGAATGGACCCTTCACAGCACAGTTAACCACCCACTCCCTCCAGCACCATGAGGTAGTCTCAGAATTATTGATTTTGGGGCTGGGGAGGTAGCTCATTGGCCTAAGCTCCTGCCTGAAAAGGCCAAGGACCCAGCTGGGTTCAATCCCAAGTACCACCTGCCATGCCAGCCCAGAATGCTGGGCACACCATGCTGGCCACCAGAACCAAGTGTGGTAGCACACACACCTGTAATCCCAGTGCTGAGGAGGCTGAGACAGGAGGATCACTAGGAGTCCCAGCTGCATAGTGAGACCCTATACTAATTAATTAAAAAAGAATTGTGGACTTTCTCCTCTTGCCACCTACTTCTTTCTGCCCCTGATGCTTTGATAGCTAGCACCTTTCTGTCATTTGCCTCCTCTGTGACATCTTTCTTGAGTGGCTTCTCTGTGTAGGTCTTTTCCATCATATCACTGTTTTACCCTCTTCACCTGAAATTATTGCTGTTATTTATGTGTTTCTGTTTCTTATCTACTTTCCCCAGTTGAACATAAGTAGCTTGGCCACAAGAATTTTATGTTTCCTTTCACTGTAGTGACTCTGTGTCAGAGGAGAGAATGGATGTGTGAATTAATTAGTGAATGCTTCAAATTACTTTTTGCTAAACTCATTTTAGAACAGCTTTGGATTGGCAGAGAAATCACAGAGAGAGTTCAAGATCCCATGTATGCTACCAAAACTTTACCTGATTATTCATATCCTTTTTAAACATTTTAAATTTTTATTAGTACATGTTAGCAGCCTATGCAATCTGCAGTCATCCTGGGGAGTGGGCACATGTACATAAGTCATCTTCTTCCTTCATTTTAATCCTTTCCTCTTCCCTCCATCTTTATCCCGCTCCTCTAATCTCCTTTTCCTTATTTTTTATCTCATGTTTATGACATCAGATATTTACATTCATTGAGGTTATTAAGTTTCTCCACAGGGCGCATCCTTAATCTCCTCATGTTATTTCTCCTCCCCCTCGTCACTCACCCGTGGTCTCTTGAACCCTTTCCCATTTGCAAGAGATTCATACCCTTGTCTCCTTCTATCCATTCTTTATTATTTTCTTTGTACTTTTCTTTGCTCAAATGAGAGATACCATATGGTATTTCAGCTTGTGTGTCTGGTTTACTTCACTCAACATTATATTCTCCAGGCACATCCGTTCTTACATTTGTATAGTGCAATTGTTACAGTTCATGAGGCAATATTGATATATTATAACTAAAATCCGCAGATCATTCAGGCTTCCTTAGTGTTGCTAAGGATGCCACACTACAGGTGTTTGTCATCCCTCATTAAGGCTCCTTCTTGTAATAGTTTCAAGGACTTTTAAAATTTTGGATGACTTTGACAGTTTAAGAAATACTGATCAAGTATTTTGTAGCACATCTCTTAATTTGGATCTGCCTACTGTTTAAGCTGGGACGATAGGATTTGGAGAGGATGAGTTTGGTGTCAAAGTGCCATTTTTATCACATCATATCTTTACAACATATGATCCACATGCCTACGCGCTGTAGCAATTGACCTTGATTATTGGGCTAAAGTAGTGTTTGCCAGGTTTTTCCACTACCAAGTTCCTTTTCTCCACTTGTCATGGGTAATCTTGATTGTTGGCTTGATTTGGATTAAAAGACACCAGAGAGGTAACTGGAGTGTGAGGGCATCAACCTCATCGATAGATTAAGCCATTGGTGAGCTCAGAGCTGAGTGAGCTCCTGAGAGTTGGGGTCGAGTTGGAGAAGTTAAGGCACAGGACAGTGGGTGGCTTTCGATGGTGTATCTCCTGTAGGGCTTTCCCCTGCTCTCTGACTCCTGGATGCTATGCCCTTCCAGATGTTCCTGCTTGGAGCCTGCTGGCCACAAACCTCTGAAACCATGAGCAAAAATAAACCTCTCTTCCTTTCAGTTGCAGGTTTCCAGTGTTTTGTCCCAGCAGCAGAAAGAGAGCAAATACGCTCCCATTTCTGTATCGTGCTCTTTAGAAGTGAGTCACCACATAGAGTTCACACTTAAAGAGCGGGAAGTTATGATCCAGAACTCCCGGATAAAGTGGCTACATAAATTACTTGAAAGTCACTGCATGAAACATTTATCTATTCTCATCTATTTATTAATTCAATCATTATTTATATCAGTTTGGATTCATGGGTATTTGTGGCATAATTTAGGTTATAATCTAATGCTGCTGTATTCTGTGTCTCAATTGTTCTGATTTTGGCACTGGGAGCTCTTTTAGGTCCCTCCTATGACTCTCTGACATCTCCACCTCTGTTTTGGTGGCTTTATTCTCTTGTACTGCAAAATGCTCCAGCCTAATTTTCTATGTTCACTGTACCAGGGGCAGGGCCAGCCACCTCTCTCAGCAGCCCTGGCTCCTTTTACTTGGAGAATGGGATGAGAACTCAAGATTTGGTTACCAGGTATTAAATTATCTTTAAAAAAATTAAAGTCTTTAATTAATTAATTAATTAATTTGGTATAGGGTCTCACTATGTAGCTTGGACTCATAGCAATCCTCCTGTCTCAGCCTCCCCAGCACTGGGATTTTGCCTGATTTTCAGTGGTCTGCACAGCACACCCAGGTATCCTGGACAGGCACAGCATACAAACGGCACAGCACCTGTCTTGCCAGGCAGGTGCTTAGACTACCAAGCTATCTCCCCAGCCCTAAATTATTTCTTTCCAATTCTGATATGATTCAAAGCACACAAGAACAAGTTGAAACTGACATTTTCATCTATTGCTGGAGAGGGAATAAATGATAAAATTTTTCTGGGAAAGTAACATTTTCCATGTTACTTGAATACAAATTTGAATGCTATTTTCTCACACCTAACACTCCCTTAAATGGAAATATTCTTCCCATATTACTTATAATGTTATTTATAGCAGCATATTATTCATAATATAATATTAGAAAAGCCAACCAACATGGAAGTGGTTAATAATGAAAAATGAGAATCATTAAAAAGTCTAAGCCACCTTATTTGTTTTATAAGATAGGGAAGTACTAAAGATATACACATTTTTAGAAGCAGTGGAATAATGGGTGCTCTGTGAATAAGGAACAATGACCTTTTCTACATAGGCTGATATATGCATTTGGTTTATAATTTTTAAGATTGAAATGCATGTATATTACAATGTGTTTATATGGAAATATCTTCAAACATGGAAAAAATTTTCAAAATGTTCACAGTGGTAGCCTCTGTTTTTATTTATTTATAACCACAGCAAAAACCAAACACAAAGCAATTTCATCATTTTAAACATCTATGTAAAGTGGATATCTAAACAATTCCTGTTGACTACTTACATTTGGTCTATGACTAACTTAGCTATTTGCTGAAGGACAACATGATTTTCTGACATGGGGCCCACATCACAGAAGAGAGATCTGTCCCAGGAGCTGGGCCTGGGCCTCCCTAAATCACAGTAAACTGATGACCATAATTGAGGTCCACAGACACAGAGCCCCAGGAGCATGGACAAAAGGTCAGGTCATGAAAATTCTATGAGGTGATTTGCTTTGTCACTTCTCCTGGCTGAACTTCTTAGCCACCAGAGCGCTTCCCTGGACTGTGGGAAGACCAGGAAAAGGAGGAGACGAGTCTGAAAGTATTTCAGGGAGTGGAACATGTGGAAATTACAAAGTCAAGCAAACTTGGCTAGCAGGGATGGCAAGGCCAGTAATTAATTCACATGAGACTTCGGGTTCCGGGTTTGTTTTTCTTTTATGCGAATCTGGGTTTGTTTTGGTAAAGAAGTAAGTAATAATTTTATATCATCTTCCCCAGCTACAGAGCTAGGTCACATGACCCCAAGTTTTACCAAAAGCAGCACTTTTATTCTGTAAAGTTGCCAAGGCAACACCAGCTGCTTATGACATCATGTGACTGAGGGGACACAGACTGATTTTAGAAGCCTAAAATTATCACTCAATCTGCTCACCAAAGTCCTCAAACTGCCAAGACAGCCCCAAGCCCAAGGAAAAGCTTCAGTGAGGCTGTTCTGTGGGGATGACGGTGGTGATGAATTATGTATTGTTCTCTGAAGCCTGGTACCTCAGCCTCAAATCACATGCTAAAAACACAGCAAGACCTACGTATGCTGCGTGCGGGACACATCTGCTGCTCTGCTTTCAATTAAAGCTTTCCCACTGCCATAATGCAAAAAAGGAATTTGTAGCTTTTGCTAAATGGACTTTAATTAAAATCTATCTTTACTAACGTCAAAATGGTATCTCAAATTGTTCTAACTTGAGACCTCGTGAAGATAAGACTAGGAATGATGTTTTTGTAATATATAATTGTGTAGTAAATAAAGCTATGTATTCATGCCATAATGGCTCTGAGATTTTTATAATAACAAACAATTGTCCATGGGCCAAATTAAAACTCTAAATTTCAGAGGTTTCCAAGGGAATTAGTTACATAAATTCAAAGAACTGTAAGATAATTGTAAACCTATCATTTTTCAGACATTTTAGAAGCAAAGAAACTGATCTCACCAAACATTCCCTCCTAGAAGAGTGAAAACTAGACTAGCTGAAAATCTAATATGTTATTGTTATGTTGTCCGGGCTTTACCTTTTTTGTCTTAAAAAAAAAAAAAGACTTCTCACTTTTAAATCAAGATAGTTGCATTGAAATGTATGCTTATACTGATAAAATGGATATTATTCTAAGTGAAAATACCCACAGTTTTAACATTTCTTATAAGCAGAAAGACTTCTCAATTCTTTGTATTTAATTTTGCACACATGAATAAAATCAAACACTATTCCATGGGGTACCAAGATGAATAAAATGTCATCTTTTTCTCTAGGGAGACAAGATAAAGGTAGAAATAGCAACCAAAACAAAACATATATAACTAGAACATAGGTAATCAAAGCTAAACAAAAGTGTAGGTAGCTAAAAGTAAAAGAAAAAAAAAATCAAAGCCAAGCAGGAGAGGAACAGATCGCTTCTGGTTGGAAGGACCTGGGGGGCTTCAAGGAAAAAGTGACATATTGGAATGGAAATTGAGGGAGAATTTGACAAGGTGACTAGGGAGGAGGATGCTGGGAAGAAAACAACTAGGGCAAAGGTCGAAGGAGGTAAGGAGAGAGTTGGATGGGAAGCAAACACTATATATATATATATATATATATATATATTCAGAAAGTAGTTTGATAGGAATATAAAAGTAAAACATAGGTTGGCACCAGGCCTGGAAGAAAACTGAAAATCGCTCTGAAGAGATTGGACTGGATTCTGAAAACAGAGAAAATCACACAAGCTTTGAGCAGAAGAGTGATGTGTTCTATAAGGTTTATTTGGGGAATATCTATTGGATGAAGAATAAAGTGAGAGTTCAGGAGCACCACAGAGGCCAACAAAAGTGATCTAGGCAAGGGTAACGGGCATGGGACGCTGCTTAAAGAGAAGAGACCAGCAGTGGACACAAGGACGTGGGCGGGGCTGATGGGCCTGACACACAGCTGGCCACGTGGTGCGGGTGGGAGGGCGTATCTAGGGATCCCTCCTGCTAGGCAAATCGAATTGCTAATTTGATCTAAATAAAACTATCTTCACCTGCTATGCGAATTCAATGTCTCCCATTTGTCATTTTGGGAACTTCAGTGGGAAAGAACAAAGAATTTTGGAATTCATGATTACCACTGGTTACCTCAGGCTCTCTTTTTCTGTTTTCCTTCCATGGGGCCATCAGGGCTAAAAGCAGGAAGATAAACTGAGGCTTGTAGAGATGAGCTGTCATGCTAAAGGGGTGACTAAGTGCTAGAAAGGAGGGTCTAAGAGCGTGCCCGCCATCCTCTGGTTCGGACCGTGGGTCCCTGGCTTCTCCATTCACTTCTGATAGGCAGCATCAGTGAGCTTCTCTTCATCAAACGCAGGCTGCTCTGAGCCCTCTCTGGGTGAGGCCTCTGTCTTATACTGTGAAGATTTGGACAAACCCTGCTATAACTTCTGAGGTCTCCATGCTACACCTCTGCCATGACCCTGGAGTGCCTGCCTGAGAAAGCTTGAGGCTCCCAAAAGCATTGTTTTTTTCCCCAGCAGTTACCTGAGAGTGGGCTCTTTCTCTCAGCCTTTGGGGGAGGGAGGGTAAGACCCTAATGTCAACAAGCAAGGATTAACAAACACAGATGGGTTTCACATGGACCAAACCCAATCCCATCGTGCTTTTCATGATTTTTACCTCTGATTAGGACTCAAGGTACCTCTTCCCTAACCCCTCATTCTCTCTCTAAATGCTCAGTCACTTCTGCTAATAGGAGTTCAGTTCAGCTAACACTGGATTCCTTTGCCTGCTATAACAGTGTATTGAAGATTAAATCTGTCCTTACCACTTTTTGGTGTCTAGCTCTGTCTGTCTTTGATAATTTACACATGAAGCTATGTCTCAGCCTTGTCTGGCATCTTGTGCTGTTCCCAAGAGCTGCAGAGTTCTGGTGAAAAGCCGTAGTGCCTGGGAATGATTGAAAGAATTCACACCTAGATGGTGTAACATCAGTGAGCGACTCTAGTAAAAGTACCCTGAAATGTCCAAAAGGGCGATATAGTATACGTTTTCTAAATTTGAATACAAAACTATTTATTTCAAGAACTTCATAAATGTCCATGTATGATTTTTTTAAAAAATTATCAAGAAACCACTATGAACTGTTTTTCTTTTTCCTTCATTCTTCCTTCCTTATGCCCAACATTTCCCCTTTATCCATTCTTGTGGAGCTATGAAGGACCCCTTCCAGAAAAGCATGATGCTAATACTTTTGAAACTAAATAAGTTCTCCATAATTTAATGAATCCAAGGTCACTAATTTTGAGCTTTCAAGTCATATTCCTCTAATTTTTATTCTATTTTAAATTGTTTTCTAGTAAACAAAAACATTTAGAATGATATATACAGCCTGGAGCTGGCGAGATAGCTCAGCAGACTAAGTGCCTGCTTAGGCAAGCCCAGGGACCAGGGTTCAATCACCAGCACCACATGCTATGCTAGCCCTGCCCCCAGGTACACTGAGCTGGCCCCTAAAACTGGGCGTGGTGGCGTGCACCTATAATCCCAGCACTGAGGAGGCTGAAAACAGGAAGATCATCACAATTCCAAGCTGTGTAATGAGACCCTGTACCAAATACAATAAGAAAAAATGATGTATACAGTCTGTAGTCATGGACAGCATGTCTTTCTCTATAGCTGAATCAGCCTCAAGATCCTCCACCATTTGTTATGAATGTATAACTAAAGAAGGTCCACCCAACCCTAAGCATCAGTGGAAGCAGAAATGTAGAATAATCTGAAGACATTGGCTACCATATAGTCTTTATGGCTTGAGATGCGACATTCCGAATATGAAAACTTGACAAGGCAAAGAAATAGGTATTTAGGAGCCTGGAAATCCACATTCTTAGCCAGCAGTAAACATTTTTTTCTTTATGAAACAAGACTATAAATGTGTATAAAAGCATCTAATTCTCTCTCTCTCCTTCTCTTTCTCTTTCACTCTCCCCCTCTCTCTCTCAGATTTTCCTTACTCTCTCAGATTTTCTGCTACCTTGAAGAGCACATTCAAATATTTCCTGAAACATTACAAATATCATTTTGGTTAAGACATGAAATTTTTTGCTCGCATGTCATAAAAACAAACTTTTGACTCAGATCATTACCCACGATGGCCACTGCGTTCCAAGCAAAGCTTTGTTTGCGGAAAGAGCCATCACATCATCCTGAGTTATGCATTGAAGTTATTTCTCCAACTTGCCTATTTTTGTAGAAATAATGTGAAAGTTGGGGTTGAGTGCTCATGGTTAGAATTTGCATCATGGCCTCGTTTCCCACTGTGCACCCACAGTAAGGCAGCTGTACAGGAAAGACTCAGAAACTGGGGTCTGTGTGGACCAGCTGTGTGCACATGCCCAGAACAAGCAGGCTACCTCCTTCTATAACAAGAACTCCATAAATAGGAAGCCTGTTAGCTTCCAGATACTAATTGACAGAAAGCATAAGCAGTTGGTGAAACTGAGCAAACAACTATAGTTTGAAAGGAGGGATAGCCAAAGCTCCAGAATATGGGCCCTGCTGTATTTTAGTGGACCAGCTCAGCTATAGCTCTCTGACTATAGGAGGGTGGAGTAGGGGCCTATATTCTAGGTGGCACTGCTGACAAATGCAGATAGAGAAGGAATACAATGACTCAGAGCACAGAGAGTCCAGAAAGGCTGTATCCAAAAAGGATCCAAATAATCCAGGCCCTTCTATAGAAGTCTGCTGCTTTCCCTTTTAGGGTCCAACAACGACCCCAAGCTTTCCTGCCACCTATCGCACCCCACTGAGCTTCCTGGTCATCTTCTACATCTGCACACAACCACTGTTGGCTTTTGATCACCACGATTCTACCCACGAAGCTTCTGACAGCAGCAGGAGCTACGAGAGACCAGTCTTCATTCTCTCCGATCAGGGCTTGATGGCTCTGCTGTTCTCTCGTGCCAGAAACCTAGGAATTAATTCTAGAACTGTCGTGTCTTTTTCAAATATAATCACCCATCAAATTTTGAAATTTTCTCTATCGTCTCCCCCCTCCCCCATGCTCCCAAGACATACCATGCCCTATGCCCCCAAGATTCCCTAAACTGATTCACCTCTCTAACTCTGAGACTTTGTGTAGTGGCTGCTTCATAGTTGACTTTGAGATATTTTATTAAAAGAATGTGATTTCAGCCAAATTTTCTGTTACTTGAATTTCTTCCCTTGCTTTATTTTCCTGCCAACACCTTCAGCATCTTTCAGTCAGACACTCAGTAATTAATTATCCAAGGTCAAGTGGTTCCTGTTAGGAAAAGCTAATATATAATAAGGGAATAGAGCAAAGACAGGAAAGAGGTGATATTTTAGAGAAAATACTTAAAGAAGTCCCTGAGGAGGTGACATCTATGCGAAACACAAGTGATGAGAAGCAGGAGACACGTGGTCATGGGGAGACAGATTCTTCCAGGAATAAACAAGAATCACGATAGGAGGAAGTGTGTGCTGCTTGGCACAGGGCATGAAGCAAGCACAGCTAGAGTATCATGGATGAAGGACAGAAGAACAGCAGACTACACCAACAAAGTAAGCAGGGTCTGCAGCGTGTCCTTGTGGGTGCACCTTATTCGAAATTTGGGAAGCAATGGGAAGCCATAGAATGGTTCTCACAAGGTATTTAAGTTACACGAGTTACACATTGCAAACTATCACTCTGGATGCTGTCTGCAGAATGGACTGAAGGAGGCGAGTGTGGGGAAAGGCCTGTTAGGGAGTTTGTGCAGAAATTTAAATGAGAGATGACTACAGACGGTTTTGGGGAAGAAAGAGAAGAGGAAGTGAGGTGGCTAGAAAAAAACAATGTCAAAGAAAGACCAGAATAATGTGCTGGCAGATTGATGTGAGAAATGCAGACACCAAAGGCACCAAGCAGGGCTCTGTGCCTTGGGTCTTGGGTCAGTGGTGATGCCATTGCCTGAGATGGAGAAGACGAGAGAAGGAGCAGGTTCACAAGGTGGACAGAGTAAGAAAGCAACAAGGGAGGACAAATCTGGATCCAGCGAAGTATCAAGGGGGAAATTGTATAGTACACATTTGGAACTCAGAGAAGAGCTTGATGGAAGGTTAGGGCCACAAGTGGGGGAGTCAATAGTGCAGTGAAGGTGTTTGAATTCCAATATGCGGACAGGGCAAAGGACATAGCTCAGCAGGACAGCACCTACCTGGCAAGCGTGAGGTAATGAGTTTAATTCCAGGTACCACAAAAAATAAAAAGAAAGAAAGAAGTATACGGACAGGGCCAGCCAAATAGCTCAGCGGACTAAAGCGCCTACTTAGGCAGACGCTTGGGCCAGGAGTTCAATTTCTGGGCCTACCACGTGGGCCCGGCCCTGGGGGCCCACAAAGACAGCAGTTGAGACTGGAGGTGGTGGTGCATGCCTGTAATCCCAGCTCTGAGGGGCTGAACACAGACAGATCACTATGAGTTGGATCTAGTAGTGAGAACCTGAACACCCTGTAGACCCTTCCTTAAAAATACAAAAAATAGATTAATTAATTAATTAATTAAAAGAAAAAGATATATGGACAAGTTCAATGACATTTATTTTAGAGTCATAATCTGTCCTTTGGCCAGGAGACACTGAGATACTTAATGCTTTAATCAGAACTGTTTTTATACCTTGCGACATTTTGGTTTTATATCCAGATTGTTAAAATAAGTAAACAAATAAATGTAGGGGATACTTGGTGAAAACGGGTGTGAGTAAAGGGAGTTGTTATGGAGGAAACAGCAGAACACACATTTTCTAGAGTAAAGAACTACAACCAGAGCTCTAGAAATTCTCTAAGAGGTGTGCCTCAGCTCAAATGGGCATGGCCGTGGTGATAACAGCTATGACCAAGGAAAGGGTGGAAACATGGAGCCAGGGTACACCTGCACACTCCCCAGAGCCTTGGCCTTCACCAGGCTCCCAAGGGGGTCTTGGGAACTTTCATCACCAGAGCCTTTTCTCCTCATCACGGCCAAGTCCCGAAGGCCATGGATCGAGGGCTCCAGCCTCAGGTCCAGCCTTGACCTTGGACTTCATACCAGAGTCTGAATATTTCCCAAAAGGACCTTCATCACCAGGACCTTATGACTGCATCTGCTGCTCTCTGCCATGATACTTTGGCCCCAGGCTGGGGCTAACTAGATAAAGGCCATCACACTGTGGAACTTTCTCCATTCATGGGGGAGTCACTCCACTATGATTTCCTGCTGGCTGCATCAAGGGAAGCATGAGAATCCCCAACAGCAGTGTGTGTTCATGAGACTTCCACGCACTGGAAGCCAGAGCTATAATTCATTCATCTTTGTCTCTGGACAAATGAAATTTAACAGGGAGAAATTCTGTTCTCAATCTTTAACATGCTTCAGAATCATCAGAAGAGTTTGTTAAAGTAGTGCTGAGCCCCAGCCCCAGAGTTTTTGATTCATTAAATCTAAAGTGGGACCCAAGAATTTACGCCTCTCACGGGTTCACAGGTAAGCCTGGTGCCCCTGACCCTCATCCATGCGTTGAGAACAACTTCTCTTGAATACTCTATTGTGTGACTACAGTTTAATCACCCATTCTACTGCTAATAATCTGGGTTATTTCCATGTGGCAGCGTTATGATGAGTCTATGAATACCTTACACATATCTTTCGGTTCCAATATGTGATCCATTTCTGATGCACATTTCTGCATTATGTGATATGGATAGGCTCAGTTTTGATACTGCCAACAAATTATCTCAGGTAGTTTAACCAATTTTTACCCGGATGGACAACAAATGTTTGAGTTTTGTAGCTCTAGACCTATACCAACATTTATACTTGTGAAGCTTTTCAATTTCTACCAGTCTAGGGACTGTGTGTGGTTTTCATTGTGATTTTCATTTTCATTTCCCTGGTGACTAATTAGGTGGAGGCCTTTTAATGTTTATTGGACATTAGAATTTCTTTCATATATCTAATTGATTTGAATGGGTTCTTTATACACTTTAGATAGTAAGTCTTTGTCAGTTCTATGCGTTGTAAACATTTTCTTCTTTGTGTGGCTTGTCTTTTGCTCTTTATAGAGCTTTTTTATGAATAGCATTTCTTGACTTTAAGGGAAACGATTTCTATGTTTCTCAAATTCTCTATGGTGAAGGGCCTTCCCTCCCCCCACACAAATCAATTGAGAGCCATTGCTTTCTGAAAATTAAGTATAACAGCTTAATATAAGCTTGAAATTTTTATGAGCATTCAAAAACCTTGAAGTTTTTATTATCAAGTAAGATGTTTAATAAAAGACCCATCCCTAAGCCTTATCCACATTTCCAAGGACAGCAT
>NDGN011131781.1:0-18842 GCA_002564285.1 Tympanoctomys barrerae | reverse complement strand
CTGTTTCCTTCGAGGGCCTGGCCCTGCCTGACTGCCTATAATATTTCTATCTAATCTGGCTACCTGTAATACCATTCTCGCCCAGAGGACGCGCGGAAGGTAAACTTTGACCCTGAGAAGCATCCTGATTTACAAAGTGCAGAACTTCAGATCGCAAGTTTAATAATATAATATTTCACATTGATCTTAACTATGTAGTTTTCAGAAAACTAGGATCTTGAGGCTGCCTGTCACTAATGTGGGCAATTAGTGTATTTTTCTTAAATAAAATTCCAAACAGTTTTTTAACTGGATGTAGTTAGGGCAGAAAGCACATGCCTTTCCTTATAAATAGACTTCTTCCTCCTCGGCGAAGATCTGGGAAGCTTGATGATGACTTTGTATCCTCTCCCCCCTCTCTTGAAACCACTCAGCAGAAGCCACACAAGGCTGTAATTTCTCCAGTCTTCCTCCTGAGATGCTGTAAGATTTCTCATGGTCTGCAGTGTACCTTCCCGTAAGTTTAATTTTGAAAAGCTTTTATAATGCACAGGCTTAGCAGTCTTTGTGTAGAAAAGTAGACCTGTAATAGCTTGGAGTATTTTATAATGGTAAATTCACATTACCATTATAAAACCAGTGTGGTTATATTTATGTGTGAGCATTAAAGTCCTACATATGGAATAAATCCATATAGCGAATCTATTATTATTGAGCCTCCAACGGAGCGGGGATGGCATGGAGACCGCCCAGGGATTCAAGACCCCTGGGAAGAAAGGCAACGAGCCGGAGGGCTGTCCTTCGGCTCTCAGCACTGGCGCGGACGCTGCGGGAGCAGCGCGCATGCGTACGGTCCGCGCGCCGTCCCTCCCTGCGCGTGTCTGCATCCGGGTCCTCAGCTTCGCGCTCCCCCGCCCTACCCTTGGGTTCGCGCCTTGGTCGCTGTGTTGCTGGAGCCGGCTGTTGCCGTTTCTGAGGTCTGTGGGTCAACTGGTGAGTTTAGGTGACCGGCTTAAAACGAGTCCCCTGGCGGGCACCTGCGTGCGGCTGCTCTTCCCAGGGCTTTGTGCCGACGGCGGACGCGGGCCGGTCTGCGGGTCCCGGAGCCGGGCGGCGGGGGAGCGCGGCGGGTCGCCTCCGCGGGGCTTGGGGGCGGCTCCTCGCGCCGGCTGCGCGCCTCTGCTGGCGCTGGGTGGACGTGCGCGACCGCGGTCCTGTGCGTACCGCCGCCCCGGCACCGCGGGACTTCCCCAGGCCCGGGTCGGCGTGCGGCGGGGAGCTTAGATGCTTGTTCTGGCCTGTCCAGGAAGCAGCGGGGCAGCTGCAGTGCTGGAGGCGTTCGCATCCGTCGCAGAAGTTTGGGGGTCGCGTGCAGCCGTGCGCGTCCCCCCTGAGGCGCGCACTGAGTGAATCAGCGCCTGCCGGAAAGCCTTGGCAGAGCCGGGTTGTCCGTGCCGCGTGGTCACGATGCCAGAGCTGTAGTCTGCCGCAGCCCTTGGGGTCTCTGAGGAGCGGCAGGAAATTGGAACAGGCACATTTAAAAATCTGAATATGGAGATATTTCTTTCCGATGAGTGAGAGGATTCAACTCGGAGTTTTTTGGGGGTGCACACTTTCCTCACTGAAGAGCTTTAAACGAAACAAAATTTGCCTGCACTTTGTTGTTCTGAAGAACTTGATTGAGGTTTTTTTGTTTTTCCCCAGTAAAGTGTATCTAGTTCTTTTCCAAATTTAACCCACCTGTAAGAATCATCGGAGTTATATATAAATTTCTTCTACTTCATTCAGCTCTGTTGAAACACTGATCAAAAAGAGGTGCCTGTGGGCCAGAGAGATAGCTAAGAAACTGCTTAGGCAGGCACAGCGACCTGTCACAGAGACCGGGCGTGGTGGGCACACCTGTAATCCCAGCGCTGGGGAGGCTGAAAACAGGAGGATCACTGCGAGTCCGACAGATGTAGTGAGACCCTGTACCAAATACGTTTAAAAAAAATAATAATAATAAGGTGTCTGAAAATCTGTGTTTTCAATAAGCATGTGACAATTCATAAGGCATTTTATGAGCAGAGATCATTAAGTCAGACGCACCTTCAGAAGTGCAGCTCCTGTAAAACTTAACAGCTTATAACTAAATTTCTCAGAGTTGCAATTTGCTAGATCTGTAGAGAGAGAATGATAATATCAACTTCAGAAACTATTGATTCTGTTAAGTGAGAGGGTCTTTAATCATGCTTGTGTCTGTAGACTCAAGCATAGTACAGTTGTAGGTCTCATGAGTGTGTTTTGCCCTAAGAAAGATACTCTGTGCCCAGGACACAGTTGAAGATCTAATGCTTCCTCTGCTTAAAGTTTTTTTGTTTTGTTTTGTTTTGTTTTTCTTTTCATTAACACTTTGCTGAGTCTTCAGTGTCTATATATCCTTTGGCAATCATAGTAGCAATTATTTTTCTGTCTTTGGTGTAACTGTATTTATGGCATTAGATTATTGACAAACCCTATTTGTTGGGCTGAATTTGACGAATTATTTTTCTCTAAATGCTCTTTATCTCTTACTGTTGTTCCTGAATGCTAGACTATGTTTTTGTTTGTTTGTTTTTTGTTTTTTGTGGAACCAGGGATTGAACTCAGGCCCTTTGTGCTTGCCAGGGAAATGCTAGACTATTGTGATCATAATTTTTTATTGTTCTGTCAGAATTATAAAGCATTGTGCTAAGGGTATACTTTAGATTCCATATTGGAGTTGATGACTGACTTGTTTAAATATAAAACTAATAAATAAAATCAGAATTATCCTGGTAGAATACACTATAAATGTTGTAACTCTTCACAATACAAAAATATTGTATTTTTGATAAATCTTCACATTTCTTATATAAATCAAGTTTGAATTCACGGTAGTAGACCAGTCCACATCCCTTATTCTGTACATAATAATATTCTTTACCTTAATCTTTTAGGAACTAAAAATTGCTTTTTGTGAATATATTTTTCACAGAAATAAGCCCTTTATTTTTTTCCTGCTGTATTATCTTATTAGAAATAGCATGTTTCATCAGCACATTCTTTAAAATTATGTCTGTGTATCTTATTTGTATGAACATATTAGATATCTGGAATGATGTATGTCCCTAGTAATAATGCAGATTATTTCTGAGTGGTGGGACGTAAACATTGTTTAACAGAGGCCTTATGGTGTTAGGGGTGAGCACAGCACCTGCCAGGCAAACATGAGGTGTCGAATTTGATTCCTAGTACAACACACACACACACACACACACACACACAGATTGGCCATTATAATAGAAGAAGATTTGGTTATTGTTTATAGGGTGAGTTCTGGGTGTGATTAACCAAAAGTTGTCCAGTAATCATTTCCGTTAACTTGTGAGCAAGTAATACTGGTTTGTGTCTCTTCAGTGTTCTTTTACATTGCTTCAGTGAGATGATGTATTGTACCTCCAGAGGAATCAGTGTTGTGGCTTTATACTGAGGTTGCCTTATTTGAATTCTGGTTTAGTCACTATCCATGTGACCTTGGTCAAACTATGTTTCTCTTCTAAAACTGAGTATTTGCTTCACAAGATTAGAAAAAGACTAATATGTATAGAAAAGAGCTTGCCAATTGCCTAAATGTCAAGGTCTGTTCAGAAGAAACAGTTATTATTACTGCTTCAAAGGTACCCATTATATTTTTGTGTGCATGTTCTTGCTAGGTAATGCCCCTTTCAAAATCATCAATGTTATTGCACTTCTGTTTGAGTGTTTTTCAATTACTTAAAGTGCTGTGCAATGGAATTTTCTCAGGTTCGAACGGCTTGTGCTGCAAGCGGTGCATCACTGTAATGAGGCTTGTGATTCTTGATAACTATGACTTGGCTAGTGAATGGGCAGCCAAATACATCTGTAATCGCATCATTCAGTTCAAACCTGGACAGAACAGATACTTTACCCTGGGCTTACCAACAGGTAATAAACAGTGTTTTCTGTTCTAGACACTCAGGTTCTTGTAAGGTTACTCTGCGTAGAATACGTTTCCTGTTACTTGGTTATATCACTAATTGAACGTATTAGTATATAAAGCCATATATGTATATGTGTGTGTGCCTATTGTGTGTATATATGTGAAATCTAGTCTCTACATTTTGTTACTATTTCCTGTGTTAAAATTCTGTTTCACCTTCTACCCCGAAATGCAGTAGTAAATACTGTGACTGAAATGATTGCCCTAGTACTTTTATTTTTTTAAACTTTTTCTAGTAGTACTTTATTTTTAGGGGAATTGCATGACACCATACATATACTTTCTTAGTAGGTTGGTTTTTTTATGTCATGGAAGTTATTGAAGTATGTGGTATTCCCTCTTAATTTCACTTTACCCACCTTGTAGTCTCTTAGTAGCTCTTTGCTATCTCTTTACTTTGTAGAAGCATTACAAGTGAAAACTTATTTTATTGAGCAAGATTATAATATTTTTTTCTTTTTTTTTATGTATTTGGTACATGGTCTCACTATGCAGGTCAGACTCATAGTGATCCTCCTGTTTTCAGCCTTCCCAGTGCTGGGGTTACAGGCATGCGCCACTATGCCAGGACTCAGTGGCGGGCTCAACACACCAGGGGGTGGGACTGGTGTGGTCTGTGGTGCTGGGAATTGAACCCCGGTCCCTGCACTTGCCTAAGCAGGCACTAGGTCAGCTGAGCTATCTCGCTGGCCTTCATTTTCTCTTATGGTGCTTAATTTGTCTTATTCATACATGTTTACAATGTATAGTGATTACATTCATGATAGAAAGTAGCTACATGTACATAATACATTTTAATTCTTCTTTTATACCCTTTTCTCCCCTTCCTCCATCTTAGTTCCCTTTCCTTTTCCGATCTTCCAATTTACTGTTATCTGTCTTTCATTTTGCTCTTTATTTATACTTTAGCTTTCTCATATAAGAGAGAACGTGATATTTAGGCTTCTTTGTTTGCTTTGTTTTACTTAACATTGTTCTCAGCACATTTCTATTTTCCTACAAGTGATTCAGATTTATGTTTTTTAGGTTTTTTGTCAAATTTATGTTTTTTATGGGATAGTACTCAGTTGTGTATAAATACCACATTCTCTTTATGTGTTCATCTACTGATGAACATATAGGCTGCTTCCAAGATTTTAGCTATTATGAGAACAATATCAAATAAAATCCAGGTCTTACAATGCTTTGTTAACCTTTGGCTTTGCACATGATATTAAATATAAAGTCAGAGCTGTTGTTTGATGATGAAGCTTGGTTTCCTTACCTGTAAAAAAGATCAAGAATAATAGTAGCTAAACCTGACTATTTTTCCCTGTTCCAGAATGATATTCTTAGGTTGGATTTGTGTGCTGCTTGCTGGTTCTCCTTCAGTCCAAGGCAGTCCATCTTGGTGAGGCTGTCACCGGGCAATTTTTGTGAATCAGGCACACCACTTCTGCACACCCATAGAACACCCTCAATTCTGTCAAGTGAGCCCTTGTAATATTTACTGTAAACCTGGGTTATTTTTAGCCTTCCTGTATTAATTGCATTGTTTTCATTGTGATGCGGAAATAGTAATTTGAGTGTAGGGACTGAAAGCCCTTAGCCTTAAAGTCCTAAGTGCTATCAATACTAAACATGTTTTCAGTTACTAAATCTAAAACTGCAGGTTTACTTTTGGTGGGATAACTGCATAGGATGACATCTGGCAAGGGAATACCTCAGGGAACCCTTTGTTGACATTCTCAGGCAGTGTTAGTTGTGTCCTCTTTTACCTCCCTAGCAGCTTTGAAATTTGAATATACATATTTGAGATTATAGCTAACATGACTTATCCTGGCTTTTCTCCCACCAAGCACAATTTTGGGGAAGTATCTGTTTAATATATACTAGTATGATTTTAACATTTAAAGCATGCTGTGGGCCTGACCAGCCTCCCAACCTCATTCCTACCATTCTGTTCCATTGAATTGGGCCAGGGAACAATACTAGGCCTAAACTTGCTGCCTGCTTTGCCTTTTTGTTTGTACTCATCGTGTGTATATATGAAATGGATGTGAATTTTGGAACTATGCAGGTCTAGATTTGAATCCTTGTTTTCACAGCCATTTGATATTGGCAAATTCCTTAATCTTTTGAACCCTGTTCTTCTATCTCAGAATGAGAAAGATAACCCTAGTTTCCCAGAATTGTGAGTTTTACCTCAGGTTAGGTACAAAACTCCAGCATAGGACCTGCCCACTTGGGAGGCATGCAGGCTGTCATCTGTAGGTCTCATTTGCCCAGCCCTGTCTGTTGTGTGTTTCACTAATAGCTTGCTTTCTTCAGCAGAATTTTATCCCTCCATCAGGATTTAGTTGAGATGCTATCTTCTTTGATCGTGCTTCCCACAAAGTTATAGTCTCTTTTCTTGATACACTGCAGCACTCTAGACTTGTATTTAGTTATTTATGTTTTCTCCTGTGTTAAGGTCATTTTGTGCTTGTTTTTCCCTGTATTTTTCTCAGACAGGAAAAGTCCTAATTATCTTTTTTGTATCTAAATCATAGTAGATATTTGTTCAGTACTACTTGTGTTGGAAAATGACAATTGCAAAGAGAATATTCAAATGAAATTTTTATCAGTTTAGTCTGTACTGTATTTTCCAATTTTTTTTCTTTTATGCATTGATCAAAAAGTAGAAAATGAATATTTTGTCTTTACCATAGTAGCCTCTTGTCACTTTTTAATCACATATCTTTAAATTAAAGGACTTAAAAAGGAAACAAGATTCTTTTATGCATTCTATACTTTGGGCAAGTGCCATGTTTATGATTGTGTTAATCAGCTTTCTGCTACTGTGACAAAATACCTGAGAAAAGCAACGTAAAGAAGCAACTGATTACTTGGGCTCACAGTATGACCAGAGGTTTCTGCCCATGCTTACTTTAACCCTTTTGTTCTGGGCCAATGGTGAGGGTGAACATCATGGCAGGAAGCATGAGGTGGAGCAAAGCTGATCACCTAGTGTGGCCAAGGAAGGGAAAGAGAGAGCAGAAAAGGCGAGGGACAAAGTACACCCTTCAAAGGGAAACCTCGCATGACCTGCTTTCTCCAACTAGGTCCCTCTCCCTAAGGTTTCTACTATCTCCCAATGGAGCTGTGCTGGCCTTCACTGGTTTTAGTCCTTTGATGAGGTTAGAGCCACCATGATTCCCTCCCCTCACAGTAGCCCTGTCTGTGTTTGAGATGCAGTCTTCTTACTCTGGAATTTCTTCCTTTTTTGGCGAGAGACTGTTTGGTATTCTGCTTCATTGGACAGCTTGTGTGAAGTCTTTTGTTTGGTTATTTGATGATGGTTGACCTGGAAGTCAGTCTGTTCTGATTAGATTAGGAAGGCCAGGTACTTATAAGAGTGCATTCAGTCTAGCCTATTACTTTGGCATTATAATACAAAATATAGCAAATTTAGAAAACAAACAGGGAGGCCATTCATATTTGGAAAATGTGTTTGTTGTGTATTGCCTTGAGGCACTTTCAAACAAAATCTTTTTACAAAGAATAAAACAAAAATGAAGTATTCAGTATGGAGATTACAGCTCTCTATATCTTAAACAATATTTTTTTCTTGCTTACATCTTAGCTCATACATACTGCAGATAACATGAAATGAAAAATAGAAGCTCTAGTTAAAAGTGGAACCGCTAGTTCCTCACTGAATCTTATCAGATTTAGAATCAATTTTGCAAGTAGGGGCAATATTAAATGAGCTCTGGTTTCTCGTGGATTTGGGTAAATGATCAGCATTTAACCTAGTTGTATATTAACAGTTAGAATTTAAGATTTTTCTGTCTTTTTTCAATAAAGATTTTCCTTTCAACTTTATTTTTCTTTTAATTCAAATATGGCCTCCAGATTTTGTTACAATTTACAATATTATTTCCAGAATAAATTTTCAAAGTCTAATTAGCCTTTCTTAACAGTTCTCATCTACTAAAATTTAAAAATACGTTGCAAAAAGAATAATTCAAGCTATATTTGTTAATAAATGTGCATTTAATGATAGCTTGCTTAATTCTAAATGAACAAGATTAAGAAGTGAATAATTATACATAAAAATGACTTTAAAACAGATTTTTCCAGTTATGTTAGAAAATTAAATCTTTATCTGTTTTAGGGAGTACACCTTTAGGATGTTATAAAAAACTAATAGAGTATCACAAAAGTGGAGACCTTTCTTTTAAATACGTGAAGACTTTTAACATGGATGAATATGTAGGTAAGATATTTTTGATTATGTTCAAATGTTACTTGAGTATGTTTTCTGTTATATTTTGAATAAAATCATTGTACTTTAGCATATTAATGTATAATTTGGATTTATGTATATCATATAGATATATTGTACTTAGGATATACTGTACATTGTGATGAGATTGCAAATTTATTTGAGATTGCAAATACAGATTTAAAAATCTGTAAGTACTATATTATTGAAAGAATGTAAGACTATAAATTAGAGAATCTGTATTCATCTTTTATAAGTTATAATGTGTGGCAATTATTCATTCTCTGTTTCTCTCGCTGTGTCCTTGAGGCATAGTTAAAAGCAATGTTGTAAGCCAAGTGTGGTTGTCTGTGTCTGTCATGTGTGTCATACAGCACTCTGGAAGACTGAGACAGGAGAATACCAAGTTGAAGTTCAGCCAGACTAATGAAGCAATTTAGGAAGACTCAATCTTAAAAAAATGGCTTGGAATGTAGCTTAGAGTGAAGAACGTGGATTTAATCCCAAGTAACACTAAATGAAAAAATAAGCACATACTCAAATAAAATAAGTAGACAACATGGTAGTGATGAATTAAATGATGTGTATGTAAAAGTAATTAATAATATAAAGATTTTTTTTGTCCAAAGTAAAGACTACTCATATTAGTATTAATGACGCTTTTATAATGTATTGAGTGTTAACTTCCTTAAGTGGAAATACCTTAAGTAAAAATATCTCTGATATATACAATCTCTGTAGGAAGACATTTTTAATGGTAGCACAAGCAATAGCAAAAGAATTGTTGCGAATCATTGTATTTGGACGCATATAGAAGAGTAGAAGAGGAGGGACATGGCCATTGTTTCAGTTGAACAGTTATTTAATACATAAATGAGTTTCGCACACTACCATTTTATGTGTTGGTAAAGTGTATAGTGGTTACCTAAACATGAACTAGACTTCTGGTGTTTGCTCCCCAGTCCTTACATGAGCTGTATTATCACTTTGGGAAAAATTCTGTGTGTTTCTTGCTCATCCATAAAATGAGAATGATGGTAAGATTTCCATGGATGTTTCATAAACTAATTCTATTAACATATACAATTAAGTTAATATAGTGCTGGATATATGCTAAGCATATATTCTACATAAGATATTTTAAACTGGGTATGACATAAAAAGTTAAATTTCTTTGTGGAAATTATAAATTTTTTCTTTATGAACCTATTTAGGACTTCCGAGAAATCATCCTGAAAGCTACCATTCTTATATGTGGAATAACTTTTTTAAGCATATTGACATAGATCCTAATAATGCTCATATCCTTGATGGGAATGCTGCAGATTTACAAGCAGAATGTGATGCATTTGAAAGGAAAATAGAAGAAGCTGGAGGAATAGATCTTTTTGTTGGAGGTATGTAAAGTTTTTGTCATTGTTTGCTGATATTTGAATTAAGTGTTTTAAGTTTTTTTAAAAAAGAAATTTACCATTGCACTATCCAAAGAATATTTGTGACTATGATACCCATCCATTAAAGTAGAAATTCTAACAGTTAACAGTCAAAATTGTTTAAATTGTGCCTTAAGAGGTAGATTCAAGTTCCTTTTAAACTCTTCTGATTACCTCTTTAAGGCTGACAATTCATCATATCTCAAAATAAGTGACCTGTTTTTTCTTCCTACTTTTATCTTTTTCATAGTATTTTACTTGCTGGTTTCATAGTTTTAACTACCTATAATTTTTACAGCCTGCTTGTGAAATAAGAATCGAAGCTAAATGTTAATGAGACATGGGTGGATTTTAGCACATCATTTAAATTACTGCATTTCACTGAGAAAAATCAGTTAAAAATTAACATTTTATTTATCTTCATCCCTTAGATAATATGAATTAAATATAAATTTTCTTAATAGATTCCAAAGAGATTATTTAGTTTACTAAACTTAATTATATTTACATATTTTATGTATATCTATGTGTGTGCATAATATACTGAAAATAGTAAAGGTTTCTTTCCAATAACATTTTCTGTTAATATGGAAGGTCAGATACAGCTAGCTGGTGGCCATAGGAATGGCATATTAATTAAACTAATCCCACAATTTTTTTTTTTTGCTGGATTCTATATACTAAACTAAAAATACTAATTCTATTCTAAATTAACATGAAGTTATCTATTTATATCTTATAATTAATTAGAAAATGCAACATTATATAAATGAGGGTTATACTGACATTAATTGATGGTTGAAGTCATAGCCAAGTACAGTTGAGGTGGTTTGCTGCTCTTGGACAGAATTGAGTTTTACAGTCAGACATAAATTTGGTTTTATGATCTCTGCATTTCTTTGGTAAGTTTACTGACAATTTTAATTAAATTATTTGCAAAATGATTTAATATTAACCACTTCAAAATTTGTGAGAATTAAGCACACTAACATTTTAAACGTCTAAAAATAGTTCATGGTATATATTTTATAGTTCTGTCTCATCACTTCTAAACTATAAGGACTAGCCTAATTGTCTCTTAGTTTATTGAATTCCTGAGATTTTTTGCTAAAATTCTTCTAAAGATACCTAGTGAGATTGAAATTCCTTTTTACAGAAATTTTTATTCCTGTTTAGGAAAGCCAATTTTTTTGTTTATATGGGCAAATTTATTTTTTATCTGAGCAAGAATACAAGTTAATCTATTTTGTTTTTCAAAATAGAAAGTTGTCTGTGTTTTAAATAAAATTGCTGGTATTATTTTTGTAATCTGACAGATTATTTGCATATTTCAGTTTCATACATATGGCTTAATTTTAAGTCAAGTACCAGTTGTATGTGTCAAATTTGAAGGCTGAGACATTAGATGTTTGATTTTTTGTTGTTGTTTATTTTGTTACTAGACATTGAAACTAAGAGTACTCTACTAGCTTATTTTAGCCCCAGCCCTTTAAAAAAATTTATTTTATTTATATTTGAGTTAGGATCTCATTAATTTGCCCAGGCTGGTTGCAAATTTGTGATCCGTCTACAAAGTACTCCTACAGCGTACTGGAAGTATAAGGTTGTACCACCATCCCTGTATTTTAGGAGTATGCTAACAACCTACTCTTTAGATTTTTCTAAACTCCACACAAAAATCAAGTAGAATTCCTGGAATATAATGTATCTAAACTTGAGTTTCATCAAAAAATGTTGCCATTGGTTTATTGCTATACCAAAAAAGAATATTATTAGAGGTTGTTTTTAAATCAGTGTTTGAAAGATGTCTTCTTCTGTGGACTTTGTCTTCCCTGTTGGTTTATTAACCTTACTTACAGATCTTTGTGGCAAGTCCCTAATGGAGTCATTGCCAAGAAATAGAAATTTTTTGGGAAAACACCTAAGAAGGACTGTCTAATTGTATTTTGTTCTTTTGCCCGCTTTCAAGAAACTATTCATAATATAGGGTAATTTTTAGGCTGCAGCTCTCTAATCAGGTTTTTGGTAAAAAACCTTTGTCTTTGTATAGTGGTGAGTCATTTCTCATTCTTTTTAGGCCACTATCATTTTATAAACTACCTCAGTTCTCCTTCAAAGTAGATGGAACTTAAATTGTAATTGTTTATGTTTATCATTGACTCACCACTGAAAAGGAGTTTGTTTTATTTTTAACCAATTTGTCTTAAGTGTCCTATAATTGTCTCTCTCCTCCCCACCAAAGACAGAACCCATTCCTAAGAGTTTCCTTGTCTCTTCCATTTACTTCATTGCAGTCTGGTGATTTCACATGTCCCAGCTAACCTCTGTGCATGAAAAGAAAATAGTTCACTTACGTTTTCTTTTCCTGTTTGCAGTAACTTGTTTATTGGAGATACATATGTATATGAAAGAATCTGATCTGATTCTTTGTTGATTTAGATTATCATTGGATTTTTCAAGACAAGGCTTGGTGTCGGGGTCTTACCACTTGCCCTTCTTTTGTTCCAGGGTTTGGTTAATAAAAACACTAAGAACTGCCAAATGGGATCAAAATGTCAGCTTTATTGAAGGTAAAGTTGGAACAGAGATTGTAGGTTGGTCTTGAAGTCAGAATGAGCTCAATATGTTAATCTGCTCACCCCAGGGAATTAGAGCAGGCAGTCCCTTTACTTGATAAGAAAAGAAGAGTATATACACTCAAAAATTTTCATTCTTCTTATAATGGCAAAAGTGTTAAGAGAAAGCATATCATGTTTCTAACCTAGCCCCAGCAAAGAGATGCACAAACAAATCAAAGAGATGCATAAACACATCTAATATCTTTTTTTTTTTAAGATAGGACAGTATTTAGTTGATTTGCTTTGTTTTGCTTTGCTACAAAATTGAATTCTTTAGTTTTCTAATAGCAGAAGGTGATGAATGGGACAGGAAGCAAATTAGTTGGAATGGTTTGTGTAACTCACAAAGCTAAAGGAAGAATTGAAATAGCTGTGGAAAAACAAGAGAACCTCAGCTCTCAGAAATAGAAATGCCCCATCCTTCTCTGTGCAGTGCTGCCGACTAGTGTCTTACTTTTAGACATCTTCTGTTTTTTTTTTTTTGTCTCCCATGTCAATATTTGTATCTGGAGAATGGTTCTGTTTGGTTCATTTGGCATAAGTGTTTATGTCTAGAATACAGTCACTCTGCTTGATGGGACATAAGAAATTATGCTCCCCTGAGCCCTTGCAGTGAGAAGCAGAAGAGATGTAGACAGAAGGAACTACTGAGTTAGCAAAAGAAAACCACACATCCCATCCATTTATTCAGCCATCATTTGAGTGCCTCCTATGTGTAATGTGTTGTTTGAAATAGTAAAGATGCATAAACATACAGCTCTTACTCAGGAAATTTATATTCTACCAAAAAAAACTAAAAAGAACACAAGAAAGACATGTATCAGTCAGTGAGTTTTTTTCAGATGCTTCATAGGGATACTAGTATCTTAATTTAAAAAGTCTGAACAAGAATAAGCCAACTAAAAACTTGCATGAGCTGTCTTTTGGAGTTACTCATGAACATTAATGAATGTGTTGGCGTGTCTCTCTTATTAACCTCTGCGTATAATTCCTTCTGTATGACCAACGTCACCAGAAAGAGCACTAGTGTTGCCCTTAGTTGAATCTATTTTTTCAGGAGATCTTATTTTTCTAGTTCCATCTTTTGCTTTTTACACATATAAAGACAAGTATTTAAGCACACCTAAGAGGAGAAACAGTATTTTAAAAAATGTAGACAGATGGGTATAATTGAAAGTTAGATTTACAACTAGACATGTACTTAATAGGGGACATTAGCCTTCGATATTAATTTCCCACATTAAAAATTTATGACACTACATTAACCCTTCTTAAATTGTTGTGCTGTAGAGGTCTGTATTTGTTTCACATTCATTTTTTTCCTTGGCGCTTAAAAACTAGGTAGCTGTGAGAGTTTACACTATTGTGGTCTGTGTAGTTTTTATATTAGAGTTGTGTGCTGTCAGTAAAACATGCCTAAGTTATTATTAAAGTGAATATGGAAGGTATTAATGTAAAAGATATTTTAATGAATTAGAGAACTTTTAGTTTTTAATTGAAGTTGCTATGCATTTACTAGGATAACAGTGTATGAAAGCTCATTTATTTTATAGATTATTTTGTAAAACCTTTCTTCCCCTTTTCTTCAAATATGAAATACCATCTATGTTTGTACCTATATTTTAGTGGCAATCCTAGAATATAAGAATTATTTGTAATTCTCCTTAAAACAGTATTTTTTAAACTGTGATTATCCTTTATTCTGTGGTTGCAAAATCAAAGTCACAACTTGCACTTCCTTTTTATTAATAAAATAGAAGATAGCTTGTGTAGTTCCCAGCAAAGCCATATATCACTTTGTATAATGTTCACTTTAATTGTATTTTAGATGTTTGTGTGAGATTGTTTATGTGTACTAGATGGTAATGTCAAATGTTATTTCTTAAGACTGTTATTTCTTCAAAAATGTTTGAAAAATTGTCCAATCTATATTTGTATATGTGAGGAAACTATACTACAAAAAGGCCTGCTAGGTAGTGACCCCATTCTGGACTAGAACCAAGCAAATTAAAGCAGGTATATAAAGAACACTATGTTATGAATCAAAATATTTAGGTTTGAGTCAGCTTTGGTATTTACTAAATTGTAAGTCACCTTAAAAGGGTCCCTTACTTTCTTTGACCATTCACTTTGCTTTTGTACTAACAAAAAGATGAAAGGATGAAAATAGATTTGCCTCATCTTACCATCTAGTAGCTCTATTGTTATAATCTATGTGAAAGTGATCTATGAATGTTAACATGTTAATTTTACTTAACTTTACACTTAATTTAGTGCTACTATTAGAATCTTGCCACCTCTATGTTGTACATATAAACACATGGAAATAGTTTTCTAAGTAAAAAAATTACACAGATAATTTTAATGCAGCGTTAGCAAGTCAGCTATAAAGACCAGGTAAGTGTCTTTGTGATTATTTTTTTGCTCTTAAAACTGTAGCTCTTTGAGAAAACGTATTTACTATATGTGAGAAATCTAGCTTACCTCATGCTTATCTCTGTGTGTATTTCTTTTGAAAGGAATAGGTCCAGATGGTCATATTGCGTTTAATGAACCAGGATCCAGTTTAGTATCAAGGACAAGATTAAAGACTCTAGCAATGGACACCATTTTGGCAAACGCGAAATACTTCAATGGAGATTTATCAAAAGTGCCAACTATGGCTCTAACTGTTGGTGTGGGGACAGTGATGGATGCTAGAGAAGTAAGAATTAAATGTTATTTTTTCTGTACTTAAATATTTGAGGTGATTGTAATACTTATAAGTGATATTTTATTACATTTTATTTGCAGTATAAATTGTGTTAAGGTTTCAGTCGCAGAGTTTTGTTTCATGGCCATGTTCAGGAGTTCAGCACACACCACTCTTCTGATGGACCATCTTGTATATTCTTTCATCACAGTTGAGGTCCTAAAGTCTTACTGACCATATGGTTTGTTTTTAATTGCAGTAGTCTTATGAAAGGACTTTCAGGGCAAAGATGCAGTCTTATTAGCACACTTGCCAATTTTGGAGCCCTCAGGATGATTAAACGTAAAGTGCTTCTTGGCTGTATGAAGGAGGTAGAGAACCAACCAGTAAGTTTCTCACTGAAAGGGATCCCAGCAAGGCTTGCATCTGTTCCAGATTTAGTATATTTAAAAATGTATGATCACTGAACCATAAACTTTGCCTAGTTTTTAAATGTTTAATTGGACTTTCAATCCTTGAGAACAACAGAGTACAGTCAGTTTACAGTTCCGCTATTTAAATTATGTAGCAATCTAGATCTCTATTTTTAGATAGCAAGATTGGACAGGTTCACAGGAAAAGGATAAACATGATGTATAAGTAATTCTATGTAGGTTTAATAAAACTATCATTCCAAATAAAGGAGTTTCTCAATTTTCACAATAGGTAAGTTGGAAGGATTTTATTTTATTTTCTTATGTACTTACTGCAGGGTCTACAGGTTCTCACTACACAAATCAGACTTGTAGTGATCCTCCTCTTTTCAGACTCCCAAGCGCTGGGATACAGCTTTGTGGCTAGCACAAATTAAGCCCTCAGTAAATGTGAATAAGTTATTAGTGTTTGTTGTTAATTACATTATCTCACTGTTTAGGCAGTGCTTGAAGACATGAATTAAAAAACTTTTATAAACTTTTACCCATTAAAAATATTCAGGCTAACAGGTGTGTACAACCACACCCAGTCTCAGTCACCCTCTTTGCTCACCGCAGGAGTGGGGCTGGCATGGCACACTAGGGATCGAACCTTTATCCCCGCACCTGCCCAAGCAGGCACTTTAGTCTGCTGAGCTGTCTAGCCAGCCCTAGAATGTATTTCTCATGACTTTGGACTATTTTTTCAGAAGCCATTTTACCTTGAGAAAGTAAAATTGTTTACGGCTTAAGATAATGCCATATATTTTGAAAGTGACTTCAAAAGACACAAACTTTCTTTAGCTATTGCAGCATTTTTAGAATATAATTTTAATTGTTTGGCTATTCTTATAACAACATACAGGAACACCAATAATTTGTAAAGTGTACATTTTCCTGCATAATGAGTTACAGAGGTGACAAATGACTTCTCTGCAAGTGTTATCTACCCAGCCTCTTTTTATCATTTATTACTATTGACTGCTCTGTCATTATAGAACTCCGTGTCTTCTTTCCTGTCTGCCCATTTCTTCTGTGCCAGCTTTCCCAGATCTTTGTCTTTCATCTGCCTATGGATGTTATTTTTTCCTGCAACTTCACTTTAGGACTGTATATCTCTCTACCTACTCTGCCTGGGCAATCTTCCCTTGATTTAGTGCTTCTGCTGAGTACTGTAAAAGTATTTCTGCAGTCCATAATAGGCACAGCATTGAACATGCTTGCCAGTACCTTCATCGCTGTTCTGAAATACGTTTCCCTCAATACAGAGAACCTGCTGATACATATTTTTAGTCAGTTGTGTTTCTGAAGCTGCACAGAGAGCTTTTACTATCTGCTGACATCTAGATATTTAACCTTCTTTTCCATATTTAATCTTTGTCTTAAGTCCCAGCCATTTACAAATAACTTATATAAATAAGTAGCCAGCCTTCTTCACAACCACTATAATTAAATTTCATAATTTTTTTTTTGAGGTAGAAACCCATCTTAACAGGGTTATTTCTGGTCTTTATCTGTGCCAGTCACTGTATTACTGCCTGGATAATTTTTTCAAAGTCATTTTTCAGTATGTTACCTCTGTAACTGTATGTACACACTTTTCTATTACTCCATTATAAAATCAGGTCTTATCACTCAGGCCAAAACATCGCTGACGTCAATCAGTTTGCAGCCATTTTCTTTTGATTCTCTATTTTCTATCTTTATCAAACCTCTATTCTCTCCCCTCCTCCATAGGAGAAATTAAACCTAGGGCCTTGGCACTGCACTACACCCCCAGCTCTTATTTATTTACTTATTTATTTATGAGCCAGGGTCTTTGTAGCCCAGGCTGGCCTGGAACTCACAGGCTGAGGTCCTGCTACCTCAGCCTCCCAAGTGCTAGGATTACAGGCATATGCAGTGGTGCCTGGCTCTAGTTTTTGGTCGAGGACCCCATTAACTCTGAAATACCCTTTATCTGCAAATTTTTTTTATTTGTTCATAGGACCTACTTTCCTAGAGGAGCTACCCTACAGTTTTCCCAGAGTTTTGGTATCATATTATTACTGTGCTTTATTTTACATATGTAGATTTTATACGTTAAGTACAATACTGTGTGTACCTGTCCTAGCCTCCTTGCTGTCTTAAGGCTGAATGGTTCCTACTGATTCTCAAACATCAGTGCACGTAGAAGCAGCACTGATGTCTACACCCAAAAACTGGTGACAGATTCTGTCATTTGAGAAAGCATCTCAAAGTATTATAATATGAGGCTCTTTTTTTTCATATGAGGACTTTATCATTAAAAATAATGGAAGTTATAGAATGGGTATCAGTATCAGTTACAAATTAGTATCAGTTATATTTTGGGAGCTATTTTTAATGTTTTTTTTTTGATATTTCTTATATTTATGACTAGCCATAAATATCAAATTATTTTTCATCTGACTCTTAAGTTTCTTCCAGCCTGTGCTCTTTTCATTCCCTTTGTACTCTTAATACTAATACAGCTTTAGTGTGCTAGTCTATACAGTGAAGTGTCATTTCATGTTTTTTCTAGTGTACATTTAATATTGAGATCTGTTGCTACTGATCGGGTATGCCTCGATGATTAAAGGCTCCTTGCTCATATTTTCTGATTGTTGTTCCTTCTAATTTTTTTTTTTTAATTTTTGTCTTTGAAGAGACAGAATGTTAATTGTTCAGAGTATGGACCTTACAATCAAACCACTTGTTTGTGTCTTGGCCCTACCAAGACTTTTGGCAACTTACAGGGTATCTATGCTTATGTGTAAAATAGTAATAATTTTTATTTCATATTCTCGGGAGTTATGTGGCAAAATTCAAGTAAAGTTTTGAGTTCTATACTTTTCGTGAATTATAAAATCTCATTTGAAAATTTCCTGAAATAAACATTAGAAAGTATCTTTATGTAGCAATCAGTAAATATTGTCATTTTCTACAAATCACTGAAATAGCTGTATAGAAATTCCTCAAGTGCCGGTCGAAGGACTTCTGCCACAGTGTACTTATAACGACCACTTTAGAGGGTCTGATTCCTAGATCACAGATACTGTGAATTATATGGCATTGGAATGGAGACAAAAATCTGTATTTGTCTGGTTTTGTTTTCAGGTTTTTTTATAACACATTTGTATTTTAAGACAAAAACAGTGGCTAATAATGTATTCATACTGTTATCAAACATAATTTTTGTTTCAAAGAGTAATTGTAATTTGTAATTATAGATGATAGCATGTTAAATTCTTTAAGATTGATCCTTACACTTAACAAAGTGGATTAATAAAATTAGAAATTCTGACAGGTCTTTTTTTTTCCCACCTGTAAGACAGGTTTTTTTTAATTGAGAAATAAATATGAATGAGACAGTTTCACAGCTGATTAATAGGACAGTT
>NDGN011131753.1:0-17096 GCA_002564285.1 Tympanoctomys barrerae | reverse complement strand
ACCCTAATTTCTCTCTCTCTGAAGAATTAGAGAAATAAAACTTCATTAACACATACATGCTTTTCAAGGTTATATTTGAGCATTAAAATTACTGACCATACTTATAATTTTTCAGGACCATTTAACTTCTAAGGAGTGTTTTCATATTAGTTCTGCCTTCTAATTTAAAACATATTGGATATCTAATGAGTTTAATAATAAAACAAATACCAGATTAAGCTTTAGAGATAAATGGATTTCAGAGAAATCAAATACTTATCTGTGATGAGCTTGCATCATATTTGCTTTTGATGTAAATTTACAATCAATATTTATTGCATTTGCATTGTACTAATCTTTATTTTGAAAGTCAAATAATTCAAAATAAAACAGCTGACAAAAGGTCATTTAAACAAAGTACGGTAAGTAGAAATATTTATTTAAACTTGTTTTAGAAACTAGAAAATAAAATTAAATTTTTTCTGTATATATTGATAAGAATAATTTTCTCCAAAATATTATTAAAATTACATTCAAATATTTGCTACTTAATATTTGAATTAAGCTTATATAGTTCTAAAACTGTGCTGATCTTTATGCCATATATTGGCTTATTCTGTCTTTTTATTTATTAATAATCCCATAATTAGTAAAGTTGAATATGAGAAATAGGTTTTCTAGAATAAATCTACTTAGGCGGAAGCCAATATACAATTAAAACTTTGGAATGCTTATGTTAAATCATAGCATCTTTACTATATAGCAATGTCAACTCACTGTAGCCTCGGTTCTTGATAGAAGTCTAATCTCGAATTCAGTGTTTCTCAATATCTAACAAAAATATAGCTAAGGGCCAGCCAAATAGATCAGCAGATTAAAGCATCTGCAAGCAGGCGCAGGGGCCGGAGGTTTCATCTCTAGGTCTACAGTGCAGGTCACGTCCCCGGGGGCATGTTGAGACAGCAATTGAGACTGGGCATGGTGTCGCACGCTTCTAATCCCAGCTCTTGGGAGGCTGTAAACAAGCGGATTACGATGAGTCTGATCTAGTAGTGAGACCCGAAATACCCTATAGACTCTTCCCTAAAATACCAAAAAACCCCAAAAATCAACAACAACGAAAAAAAACAGCTAAAAGAAGCAGTACTGATACCAGATCATCTGAAGGATTATATCCTTATAAATACTCTTGAAATAAATTTCTTTCTTATTCTATGAGCACAGGTATGTATATTTGCTTGGACACGTCAAGAGTCCAGCTACGTAAGCTGCTGAAAGTCAGTTCACAGCTGAATCTTAGCAATTGTATTGGTAAATGACATACTTTTTATAAGAATCACATTTCTTCCTGTTAATTTTCTGGTTTAATCATTTAGTTTATTCATAACTAGATTTATTTTGCTTTATCTTTAATATGTGTTAAGTGGGTTCAAATCTATGGTGCATTAAAGCCCAAGATACAATCAATATGAGAGGGAAGGAGAAAGAAGGGAGAGGGAAAAGGTAGCCAAGGGAAAGGAGCAGTCAATCTGCTTTGTGTTCTTAATGGCACTCTGATGAAGAAAGGCATAGCACTTTGGCACATGGCAATACTTGTGGGGTGGACATGGTGGTGCATGCTTGTCATCTCAGGACTGGGAAGGTTGAGGCAGGAGGATCACCACAAGTTTGAGGCCAGCCTGGACTACATAGTGAGTACAAAGAAATAATTAATAATTTCTTCTCCAGGTAGACATATTTTTCCTGTGAAAATTTGAGGGCTTATTTTCCTTAATGCCCTATTAAATTTCCAGAATAGTTTGAGACTATATCAAAATGGTATGTATTTCAATAAAACTTTTACTTTTAAAAGTAAAAGTTTATAGCAGGTAATAAAAAAAATCATTAATTACAAATCAGAGCAGCCCAACTTTAGTTCTTAAAGTGGTTATTAAAATACAACATACAGAGCCGGAGAGATAGCTAAGTAGAATGAGTGCTTGCCTGGCAAACTCAGGCTCCTGAGTTCAATCCCTGGTACCACAAAACAAAAACAGTACACCGTACACTTACTAGGTCTGTAACCCTTCACCCATAGATTTTCATTCCTTTCATATTGTTCATGACTGTGGTTACAAAGTATTCTGAATGAAGGAGTTTAACACTGAAACTCACTATCACACTGGGAAAAATTATTTCAAGTAGGTTTTAAAGTATATGATTTTTTAGCCAGATGCATAAAAAAAAACTTTAACCCTACTTAAATTAAAAAACAAATTCATCACTAATGGCTGTTAATGAGAACTTGTTGGCAGAAATTTTACTAATAACAATATTTGTTTAAAAAAAAACAAATGAAGGACTGGCCAGATAGCTCGGCGGACTAAAGTGCCTGCTTAGGCAGAGCAGAGTAGCCAGGTATTGATCACTGGTGTGCCATGCCACACACCCTACTCCTCCCACCAGGGCATTCTGAGATAGGGATTGAGATTGGGATTGGTGTCACACACCTGTAATCCCAGCATTTGGGAAGCTGAAAACAGGAAACTCACTATGAGTCTGATGTGTGTAGTGAGACTCTATAGATCCTATACTAAATTTTTTTTAAAAAGTAAAAAACAAATGATTTCTTATGTGGGATCTAAACTCTATTGAAGCATTTTGTAGTAATTTTTCTATGGCTAAAAAATCTTGGCTTGGATCCACAACCATGAAAAAAAAATTCATCCTTAAAGTCCAGTATTAAAGATTTGTACAAGACATGCAAGCATGTGAGAAAGCCAAAGAAGAAGAAAAGGAAACAACAGCCTCTCAGAGCACTCCATGCTCCCCACCCCTTGTACTGCAAATGTAGTATTTCTACTATCAGAACATCCATTTTCAAGTCAGAATTGCTGCTGCAACAGCCTAACGGGAGGGAAAAATAAATGGTAAATTGGTAAAAGAAGTGTTTTATAAATCAGCCTTCAAAAGCTGTCTTGGGAGGAATGTGATATACCTCAGCATCTTAAGTGTTTAGCAAATAATTTCAGCTGTGCGTTCTAAATGTAGCTCTTCCTCTTTTACCTAATTACCAAAATATGTGCTACAGTGTGCAGAACTTCGCCACTGTCATAACTTTACTTGAAGTTCAGCCAACCAATGATAATAAAGCTGCCATGAGATTAAAGGCGGCTGCAAGTCATTGCTTCTGACATTTATAGGTAACATGGGAAATGCAAACAAGTATGTGGAGTTATTAGTAATATTATGGGCTCTGAATCCTGGAAAGAAGAGTGTTAAGACATCTGCCTCGGCAGGGAGAGCAAGAAGGAAGTAAGTCCAGATCTCACCCTCCTTTTGTCTGGGACAGGAAACCAAGCCGGAAAAGAACCGACAGAGACAGTAGAATTACTGGGAGGCTTATGCCTTGGACACCCACCCTCGGCAGGAATCAGCTGAGGTGCAGAGAGAAGACCTTGTAAGACGTTACTTCTTCTAAGCATGGGCCCTTTCTCAGGGCCCCTTTCTGACCTGGCCTCCAGTGCCGACTTCAACACCAAGTATTTAGGCTTGGAATAACACAGCTTTGTGTAGGGGAAGCAGCAAAGTGCTCCTCTGAGGGTTTGTTGCTATGTCAAGGTTGGTTTCTGTTTAGTGAAAGACATTGAATTATGAAAGAGGGCTTGGCGAAGCTGGTTTTTTTGGTTTTTTTTTAAATCTATGGGAAGACCATGTTGTGTTACTAAGTTTTATACCTACTTTTGAACTTATTCTTGCCTCTATTTTCTCTTTTCCCTAGTTTTGAGGTGTATCAAGAAGAGAATCATTGTAATCTAGAACTTTTGTCCTTTGCCACACACACACACACACACACACACACACACACAATGTATTTAATTATCTTTGCTGATAAATGACTCGAGATGTACTAGACTGCTTTGGAGTCATGTGTCATCAAACAGAAAATTTCCTAAATTTTTATAACATATTTGGTGGTGACCAGCAATAAATATGACCTCTAGAATTAGTTTAAAAAAAAAGTTGTGGCTACGGGTAGCTGATAAGCTAATAATGTGAGGTCAGGGCCTTCTCCAGAACATGCATTATGGGAACATGGCACACAGGATTTCTGACTGTTCACATCTCTCCCACTTTGGAAAATGCACTTTGCATGTGACAAATGGAAAGATGTTGAATTGTGCAGGACCAAGTGCCTGAGGTTTGTAAGAAGAAAAAGGCTATGGGGGAAAAGGGTTTAAGATTCCTGAAGGACTTGGTCTCCTTTCATTTCTGCTAATAACTATAATTATCGCTAAATGAAAACCTACTGCATGCCAGGAACTGTGTAGGTACTTCCACAAATAGACTCGCATTTAGTTAGAACACAGTTTTTATCTTTCATGATCATATTTATGAAAGCAGTCAGTTTCTTAAAGTGCTTAAACATTACTTTGAGTCCTGTTTTAACTCTAAATTCAGAACTAACCATTTCCATTCGGGGGATTAAAACAAATCTCAGTGATTTCTTATAATGTTTGCTTTACATTACGAAGATGAATTAACTAAAAATGACTTCAGTCTATCAGTGATCCAAGTGAACTCTTTCCGTGTAAAAGACCGTGAAGTATTTTCTTAGTAATGGGATTATTACTTCCTTGGAGTCTGTCATCAGCATAAACCTTCGAATCTAAAAGAATTCAGTCAACCTAAAAGAAATTAGATCAGAAATTTAATAATATAAACATTCTCTTCATTGGTTTGATATTTAAGGTAAAATGTTTGAGGGAGTTAATAAAATTTGAAGGTTTAGGTACATAAAATGACTGCAGATAAGGACTCATTGGTGATGCACTTTTTAAATAGTTTCCCAGTAACATATTCTTTAACATTAATATGTACGTTTACCCTGTCTGTATACGAAATGATTGCTTGTGCGTAGTGTACCCTAATAGCTGTTTGTTATTCTAGTTTTTAAAATAATGATATCAAATCTATGATCATATTTTTATCTGAAGAAAATGCCATCAAATGTAGAATTTCAGAGAAAAGGAATTGTGACTTCACTCACATTGTCTAAATTGGAAGAGGATGGTTCCATGAGGCACATAAAGTGGCTCATAATTCCCAAATACTAATTTTTCAACAAAGTGCAATCAAATCATTTTTTGGTGTCAATTTATGCGAAGAAACAGGATTCGAAGGCAATCAAAGAAACAGGGAAATGTCACATTTCAGACAGCTAGAAAGCACCCCTTCTGAGTAATCACTCCAGCAGCTCTGACTTCACCTACTGCCTGATGTGCCTTTTCACATGACCTTTTCAGGGTTAGGTTTTAGCAATAAGGGAGAGAGAAAGGGGGGCAAAGCAGAAGTGTAAACAGTGAATGCAGCTTGGAATGAAGATATTTGAATCTGAATAGTGAGTTAATGATTCAATTAGTTTTTTACTTTGTTAAACTACATTAATCCTCCTGTATGGAGCCCCATATTGAAGCCCTTTGAAACAAAAGACAAAGCAAAATTTAAAAAATGCAAAGGATCTTAAGAAGAAAAATTCTAAGAACCAAGACTTTTAGAATCATTAACGCTTCTCAAATGCATCAAATGCATGGTGCATATTGGAGACGGTGAATGTTGGGTAGATATTGTTTTAGGAATGTTAAGACCTAAATAGGGAAAGTTCCAATGGTCATCCAGTCCTGCTGAAGTGGATCCTATCTGAAGTTGGCTTACAAAGAGTGTGCTTCTATATTTGAACCATGGAAAGAGATAATTATTTTAAGGGTTTTTTAAAAAATAGGGAAGAGGGGATTTGAAAATAGCTGACTATGTATAAAATTAGAATTTTTCAAAACTACTAATTTGGAAATTTTTTAAATGATGAATTTGAGGGTGTTTTTCATTTTTCTTTTGATTATGTTGTTTTTAAATCTTCAACGTATCTTTAAATTTATGAAAGAAACTCGAGTGATTGAAATGTTCTGGGATTTTCTTGCCATCTTTGCTGATCCTTAGTCATTATTAAAAACATTTTTATTAAACGTATATACATACCTAATACTAGTCTAACAAGTGAAAGGGGAGATCTTTGCCCCAAATATTTGCTACTTAAGAGATGTTAACTTTATCCACAACTATATTAAGGGCATGAAGAGAAATTGAAAATTGCTAAAGAAAATTATCCACAGGATAGTGAAAACATAACCAGGATATTCTAATGACCTGGGATCAACTTGGCAGTTGGAATTAATTAAGATTCAATGGACTTTACTTCAAATATAAACCAAAACTCAGAAGCTGTTAAGAGAGATAGAATAATAATCTTTAGAAATTTATTTTAGTTTAGTTCCTTTTTAATTAGACAGTCATTACCTCTGTTTATATACAGATGTGTACAATAGAGCACTGTTTTTATTTTAGTATGTTAAGCATTTTTTCAGAAAATAATGTTAATGTCATTTATTTTTAAGTGATTCTTTAGTTAACTATAGGTCAGCATGACATAGTTTTATATTACTGTGAATTTTGAAAATGACTGTTTTTAAATAGGGATTAAATAGAATGAATCAATAGTGGAGGCAGAGAAGGAAGAAAATTAGGATAAGGAGGAAAGGGAAGACCAGCACCATATTTGCATGCATTAAAGAATAAGTCAATTAGGAACTCTTGTTAAAGCAGGTTTTCCTAAATATGTTAGCTGAAATAGCAGATGTTTTCGATGTTGTTGATCTTGTTTATGGAGTTTTTTTTTTTACAGCAATTGTCAACAAAATAATTTCCAAGTACAATATCTGATTTGAACTAGAAATTAAGTTTTGTTCCATAAGGGTAACAACGTACTAAAAGATAATTTATTGGCATAAAACTAAAGTCAGAGAAATACTTGACATGAAAATGAGAAAAATTCATGAAAGGAAAAATCATTTAAGTCAAGTTGGATCAGGTTGAGACTCATAATTGATACAAATGAAAGTAATGGGGACTCTGATTTTACAGAACTGATGAATATGATGAAATCAAGAGTGTTGACACTGTGGTCTAACTGCTTGGCTGACACTGAGCACATCAGGACAACCTTCTGTGACTCTGTTCACAGCAGCAATGTGAGAGTAATTATGACTATAGCACTTAGACTGCTTTTGGGGATAAAGAAGATCATGTATATAGAATTTTTCACTTGAGTTGAGGTACTTTTGTGCTTGGTGTTAGCTTTTATTGCAGTTGCTTGTATTGTCTTAGACTATATAGCCCTAGAAATGTCTCCTGTTACAGTTAAAAATTATGATGCCTTCAGGGCTTTTATTGGAAGAACAGAGTTGTTTCGGGGAATTTAGTGGAAAATTCTGGTGGTCTTCTTTTAAATATGTGAGGAAAGAGAGTACAAGCTCTCAAGATAGATATTAAGAAATAAATCATATTTCTTCACTTACTATGTTTTAGGAAATAGCTTATTCCATCCTATCAGTACCTCAAGAATTTTAAGTATCATTTTATGTGTTTTGATTATAAACACATCCGTTTTTAATATAAGTAAAATAATAAATGAGTGATATTAAAAATCCAGATGTGTAAAAACTGTAATCCAGACAAAAGTCTCTTATTTAAACCTTGAGTTTGGGAAAAGATGGAACCTACAACTTAGTTAATTCATCTATCATTGCAAAGTTTTTCAATTTGTTATCATATGTGTAGTGACAGCAAGCTTTAGCTATGTGCTAGTAATACTTTTTTCCTACTGATTATCTGTTTCCCAAGTTACATATAACGAACTAAAAGTTTCTGCTGCCCTTTTTTCTCCTGGCTCAAATGTAGGTTATTATACTCCATTTTGCCTCATAATGCCTTGTGGGGATGAAGCTACTTTTATTTCTGATCCCCCAAATCTAAAGTCAGATGAGAAATTACCATGGCTTTGATCCCTACAGAGCAATTAGGATTAAGAAAATATTGGGGTCCATCAGTCTATCAATGTGGACGGTTTTGAACACATGGTTCCAACAAATCTCACCACGTATTCCCTAGAAATCCTAGTGCCAAACATTTACAACTTTCACCAAATTAATAACCTTTACCTTCTTTGAGAAAACAATTAGAAATGTGGAACAGATTAAGTTTCAATAGGGTTTTATCAAAGGGTTCTTAACAAAGGCTGAATATTGTTTTTTCAATGGTAAAACAATGAAAAACATAAAGGATGCTGGAAACAAAATAAAGGACTACAAACCTCTAATTGTGAGTATTGTTTGAAATATACAATGCTTCATCAGAAGTTGACTTTTAGTTAAGGCTGTCATTGTTGAATATTAAATCATTGCTAAAAGATTTTACAAACAATTTGAATATCAGATATTTGTTTTCTAAGCTTTTTTTTTCCTTTTTGCCAAAGGCAAGCACTTTATATCTCCTCACTAACCTGTTGTAGATTAAAGGAGTTGAGAAGGAAAACACTAAGATTCATCCTGCTCTTTAAAAAAAATAGCTGCTTTCTTTCATTACTTCAGAATGATTCTCTCAGAATTTAGAAAAGAGGGCTAAGACAATGCAAAACGAGAAACCTCAGATATGACCTGAGGAATTAATTACATTTCCAAATACTAAAAGGTCATCAGTCATTTCCATAAACAATGCGCCATTTGTTTGATTTGTGTACTCATGATTAATGTTAAGATATTCTACAGAAAGCTTTTTCTTTGCCATATTTTCCTTTTAAAGCTCTCTCAGTTGTCTTCTGAACTGGAATTTTTGCTTTGTTGATGAGGATGCTACCCCAATTTATTGATTAACAGAGAGGACTCCATACTGATGATTCTTCAAAACAAAACAAAAAAAAAAACTTGCTTTATTTTAGGCACGCTTCCTTAGCATTTTCTTACATTTGCATGTGTTTTCTTCTTGTATGTGTTCAGCTGGTTAGTTGATTACATATGTATTTAGTCTAATCTTTGGTGCATAGCCATTGATAATTAATTTTCCTTTATGAATAATCTTTTAGAGGAAGAAACTGATGAACATCAGATAATTCTTTTACAATCTGAATTTATGCCCCAGTTTTGGAAGGCACATTGTCTTCCCAAGTAATATTTTATGGCATTAATCTGATTTACACCCTGTTGAAAGTTGGGCTACATTCTTTTTACTTAGTCTTTCAAATTTAGATTTTTAAAAATGATTTTCCTGCAGTGACTATTTTACACCAAGGTATGGTAGTTCACTCATCTCTGTGTATAACCTCATCACGTTGGAACAGCATGAGTATATTTGCACTACTTTAAAGACCTAAAGTGGAGGTGAATGGAGAGGTGAATTTCAAGCAACAGTTTTCAATTCTACTTGGACAGCTTTCTCTTCTCTTGAACTCTAAACCAGAAGGCACATGTTTCTCTTTACCACCAGATAACACTGACCCCAAAACGCTACTCACCATCAATGATTGCACTTTTTAAAAATTTAAAGGTCATGAGGCGTTCAAGATTCATCATCGCTCTCGAAAAAGAGCATAGAGGTAGACAGGAGGTGAGGGGAGGGTCATTCATGCATCCACAGCACTTTGAAGATAAAAAGCTCTAATGAGTGTTAATAATGATGACAATAATCGCAACACACTCTTCAACATTTAGCTAGCTACCTCCTCCACAACATGTTGGAGTTGTAGGATGAAAGGGTTTGATTAAAAAAAAAAAACAAGTGTGATAATAGCTGAAGAAGAAAAATTGTATGTGCTTAAATCATTAGTATGTGCAGAAGCTGCTCAAAGACCCCTCATGTTTATCTTCAGACAGGTTAAGATAAGACAAGCTAGCTGTGGGTAAGAATTCAGCACACCAACGAAATTCCTCTTTGCCTTATCAGAGTTGGAAGGAATGAGGGACCATTTGTCATATTTTTCCTATAGAAATATTTTATTACTACTATGACAGAACACAATTTTATCTACAAATGAATCTTATGTCATGTATAATTTTTAGAAAGTATGTTTTTACCCTTAATTCTAACCATTTACACAGCCTTCAGTTGTGTAATAGTCCTTTAAGATTATAACTGAATTATCATGGATAGGACCCTACCCACGGAAACACTGATGTGGGATTTAAATATTAATTGCATGAATTTAAGAGAAACTTAGTATCATTAAGTTCAAATATCTAATTCAAAATAAAAGGGAGTTAATAAAATTCTTCATATGTTAATATTTAAAAAAATTTAAATTAATGGTTTAGTTCAAGGAACTTAGAATTCAATCTGTTTTTCACCGTTCTCAACTTAAAAGTTAATTTTGTGTTGCTATTAAAGTTAACTAATTTTATTTCTGAGTTAAACGTTTTCAGGATATATGTGATTTGATTCTATTAAAGTAAATTTTGTGCCAATTTAAAAAATGTATTATTTATGCAGGTATAAATGGTATATGAATATAAGAAAAGAAAGGGAATTCTTTTTTCCCTGACCCTACTAGTTTCTTCCACAAAGAACATCCACTGTTGACACTTAAGGTGCTCACACTCCTCTTACTTAGCTTCAAGCCATAGACAGAGGGCTACAGAACCCGTGATATAAGACAAGTTACACTCTTTCTGGCCAAAAGCCAATGCCCGAGATGAGAGATTACCATGCTTCTGTATGTGACTTTACCTTGAACTTTGCGGACACTGGGCTTTTAACCAGCACGGGGAATCCTTTGTAGACTTAGTCATGCTGTAGAGGCCCCAATGAATTATGGAAGCAAGAATTTTATAGGAGAAAAAAAAAACTTTTATCTGAATAGAATTTTTAGAGATGGGTAGGTGGCACAGTATTTACTGATTTTTAAACTGTTAAAGTGTTGTTTTGGCCATCTGAGGTCCCCCTTTTCTTCAAAATTTATAAGGACAAGCCTTCTCCTTAGTGTAATAGTTGCTGAAGGTAAGGTTTGGGAGGAGCATACTTTGATTTAGATCAGGTCATGACAATGATATACTGGTCCCTGTAAAAATTAAGAGAGATCAGAGAACCTCCCTTCTCTACCACTGAGGTTAGTGTGCAGACAATTTTCTTTTGTTTGTTTTTCCACAGATACCTACTAGAGTAGAAGTCGCCCGAGGAACATGGACTCCAAAACGCCACAGGAGCACTCCTTTCACCTTGCTTCTCTCCACCAGCTACCCGAGGGCAGTGGGCACTCTGGGAGATAACAGGCTCAGCAGCAGCATAGCTTGCTTCACTCTTAAATTTTGGAAGCCTAGCGTGGCATACATTTAATTTCCTTCTGTAACAGGATCCCAACACCTCGAGAGAAATATATTAATATAATGCTACTGCCTTTTTATTAATCTCTTGCACCATTTGTTCAGTAGGGAGACACTGAAACCAATACCAGACCTAACTGGTAAGCTCAGAGACAATGTGACAAGGCCCACTTCTCTGTGCTTTCTTCGGGAGTGAGTGAGCTGCATATGGACTACTTGTCACAGGACACGATCCACCCTTTTTAGGGAGCACTGAGCTCCAAGCTTACAGCATTGCCTGGTGGACAGGGAAAGGAGAATGCTTTCAGGGACAGAGAAAACAAGCCTATCGTAGATTCTCAGTAGTAATGTGAGGCTCAGCAGAGCCACATATACAAACTATATTCTCTGATCTGAACCATAACAGCAATAGTAACTTCTGCTTGATACTTTCCTTATATTCTTCACTGTTTCTTAGTTTGCTTTGAGACCACTTGGAGAACAAGATTATTATTATTGAGAGTTCAAACCTCCAAGATTATATATGTATGTTGAAAATTCCATGAATCTTGACCTTATATTCAGCACAACGCTATGTGAGGAAATCTACTTCCTAGCCTCAGCATCAATAAACTGTCTCTCCTGCCAAATCTGTGAAATGAATCAGTGCCAAGTTTAGAAATATATATATTATGAGAAGATAACTTGGTAATTGGTAATAAAATGACCAAATTATTGGCATCAACAGAAGCTCAATGTCTTCCTCTGATCATATTTCATTTAATCACAGTTTTTCAGTATTAAATAAGTGGTCTGTAGTGACACATGTGGTAATTGGCAGAGCCAGGATTCTAACTCATTTATTTGGATCTAAAGCCCAGAGGTGGAACCCTAAGTCATTCTGTCTTTTGGATTACTTGGCCAATGAAGTAATATGTGTCACAGCTGGGATTTCCTGCATCACTAAAGATGTTATTTTCTTCTTTCTCTTTTTGCCTGCATAATTGAAGTTTCTCTAGAGGGAGGTGAGCCTCTTCATCAACACATAATATCCCAATTCCTTTTCTCTTTTTTCATGAAGATTAAGAACCTATGCATGCAATCCTATGGCTGTGATATTTTCCATGTAAGGGAAAACACAGAAGAATATCCTTTAAGAACTTATACATGACCTGTATCTTTTTAAAAATAAAATAATCAGAAAATACAGTGACTTTTTCATTTAAAGAATATTGTAGAATTCACATGGCTATTAATTCCCCTCACCTGATTCTCCTGCACTGGGAACACACTGCATCATTCTTTCTACCTTAGAAGTCTTTTTTGTAACTGTAGACAAAACCTAGAAGAGTTGTATTTCGAAAAAAGTAAGATGAGCTCTTCTGAGCACCTTGCAAACAGAGGCATGTCATACAAGCATCACTGTGTGTCCTCACCTACTATTCATGGGATCTGCCACCACGTGACTTCTGGTTCTTCCCAAAGTCATGACGAACATAAAAGCTCAATGTGTGGAACAGGTTCAGTACATTAAGGCAGCCCCAAGAGCACAGATGGAGGCACTCAGGAGGAGCAATGGGATAAGTCTGAAGTAAGGGCGAGTACTTTGGGAGGTATGAATGGCGACATGCCTTTTACCATAATATACATTTTTAAATTTTAAACATTCACTGTATCTTTCAATCACAGCTCTTCCAAAGCAATTGAGTGGTGAGACACAATGCTGGGTCGGACATGACTGTGTAGAATGGTTATCTGAAAATAACTTTTGAAAAAAGAGAAACAATTACGCGAAGTAAACATCTATAAGATTACTCTTTAGAATGTAGAATAAAATCAGGCAAACTTAGCATGACCCAGTCAATCTGGAGTCTCTTCCATTTGTTCCATAATCAAATTTATTGGAAGACCAGGGCTTACATTAAAAATTTAACTTCACATGGCTCATTCCTCCTTCAAAATGCATTTGCCTATCATATTCAGACTAATGGTTTACATGAAAAATGCAGTTTATAATGTATTATGGAATAGCAGTGAATGCTCTACACTCTTAAAAATATTTCCTTTTATCAATATCATTCAGCATGCATAATTTAAGCTCAAAGCCTATGCTAAATATATGCATTTAATTTAGCATTAAGTTTGTCACCTTTGGAGTGTATAACATTTTAAATGAAAACATTTTTTAAAAGATTTATCTCATCTATTACGGTGTTGCGATAGCTACTTCACTCTATGCACTGTTTGGAGAGTAAAATTCTGATATTCACCACTTAATCTGTATTATTGACCATCATGTCAGACAAAAGTATCATTTAAAAAGCCTCAGCAACACAAGTATTATTAATTAAATTAATTTATAGAGAATAAAATTCAGAGAAATTAGATAACATACCAATATCACACAGCTAGTGGATACTCAAGAAGAACCTACAAGAGTGAAGTTTATATATCATCTCTGTTTTTATTTTACAAATATATTTTAATTCCCAGTATGCTATGCATTGGATCCTATGAATGATTTCTGAGTGGTGAAAAACTGCAAGATCCTTCGTACTTTAATAATTTCGCTTCTTATGAGGTTTTTCCTCATAAGGGTAATTTCTTTTTCAGCCCTCTAGCTTCTCAATTCCATCCCTGAGTCTTTGTAATGGCTAAACTGGATTAAGGGCTCAAATTGAGATCAGATTAAAGATTAAGAAGCCAGAGATAACATGAAAAACATAAGTTTTGTCCTCACAATGAAAATCTGCAACATTTACACATGCAGAGAAATGAGCAAGGACTGCACGGACGCAGCTTTTTGCTTTTCATGGATGTCAAATTACTTCAGTATCATAATCATTAAGGTATTTCTGAAGCTGTACTTTTGTCTCAGAATTTGATAAATTCCTCTGTATCTCTAGTGTCAGTGAGCAGAGTCTCCTCAAGATAAAGGAGTGGTGGCCTGTAGCAATGATTTTCAGTTGTCTTAATCCAGTAGGACTGTACTACAACTGTGAAAGCATTGATCGGACCATCGCAGCAGGTTTTCATTTCTTTTGTTTAATTGCTCTATACAGAAAGGCAAACACAGACTCACGTATGAAGCGAGCTGACAGAGGTTTTCTTTTAAAGGAAGATATAGTTGCATAAAAGCTCAGGAGTTTTAAAAGTTTTTAGTTAAAGATATAATTAAACATGCTCACAGAGAAATTATTAAATGAGTGCAATAGATAATCTTAGTATCTTATGGGTTTTTTTTTCCCCCCACAACTTCTGTGTAAGGGAAGAGACTTTTCCTTTTACTTCTTAGTTTCAATGGCTGGAATATTCTTTGAAAAAATGAACAAAATTAACAGTAGAAAGTATGTAATTTTATTTGATGTTGATATTTTTAAATATGCACAAAGGCAACTTTTCTATGTGAAAAATTATAACCCAACAAAGTAAATAGGCCTTTTATACATAAAGCTAATATCTGCAGATTGCATGTTTCCATTTTAACAAAATAGAATAAATTGAAATGATGAGAGCTATGATCAGATAAGAGAAAGAAGATCGGGCCAGGGGCGATAAATCACACAAAGAGATGAGAAAATATAGGAGGAAAAGTAATGAGAGGTAAAGTCTATTTTGGTAGTTTTCTTATGTAGGTTTATGCTGACATCGACTTCCAGTCTTCAGAGATGAGAACGTTCTCTCCTCTCTGGGATCATGATCGTATTTTCCTTAGAGAAGCTTAGGCTTTGCTTTTGGGGAAAAGCTGAGACAGAAAGCCCCTCCTATTTCTGTAGTCTCTTAATTACCTTCAGCTCAGATACTAAACGTGTGACATATTTTAGGTCTATTTTAAATATTTTTTAGAATAGCATACTTGGATTTTGTCAAATTGCAAATGATGGCATTTATGATATTCTTTGATTTATTATTTCCATTGTTTAAAATTATCACTATTGTTACATTGTACAACTTAGGTGCTATTTTTCTTTAGAGCCCTAATTAAGCTTTAATTTGTTATATGATTCACACTTTCAGATTTGTTTATTCTTGAAAAGCATAAGTTCTTTTGTATTTAAAATGCAAATGATCTTTTCACTTGAATGCAGATTTATGTCCATGGGTATGAAATTCAAAGTCATTTTTCCTAGTCGTCATTGTTTCTCTGTGTTAGTATCACTAGCCAGTAATAAACCTAATATTAATCTGTCTTTCAAGCTTTTGGAGAAAGCCTTTACAAATTTCATTGATATTTAACATTTAATGCATATTTTTTATTTATTTCAGAATTCTCAGTCTTATATGTCAGTTTTAATCACTATTTTTCCTACCAGTTAGTGGGCCCTTTTGATCTTTGATATTTCTCAAGGCTAGGTTACTTTTTAACAGTGTTTCTCAATTTTTTTATTAAGTCACATTTAAATGTTCTTTTCCATAGTTCTCATGCCCACATTGTAGAAACTCTATTCTGCAAATATTAATTCCTTCATATTTGTGCTCTTAATTCTTTGAACTTTTTCACATTATCTTTTTAATGTTCCCTGTTGAGAATTATCAATTAAATCAAATATTGGCTCTTTCTTAAGGCCCATTTTATTTTCTACTTCTGTTTTATTTTACCTCATTAGCTTCATCAATGAAATACCTTGATTTTCATTATCACTAATTAGTTCCTTTAGCATATATCTGTCATTTTATGAAATTCATATCTCTATAAATGTCTTTAAGGTTAACAAGCATACTTTCTTTTACTTTTTAAATTGATTTTAAAAGTTGTTTTATGTCTCAATATTATGATGTTGAATTTTCTCAGATATTTAGTGATAGTTGTTTGTCAGCTAGTATTTATTTATTTATTTATTTAAATTAGGCAAAATTTTATTTAACATCACATTCACAATATGATGAAGTACATACAAGACTCATATAATAAAAAACTGTTCAAATTTTGCTGACATATTCTACAGACTGTAAAATATTACACATACATAAATAATGAATATAAACTCATCATGGAAAATAGTTAATTTAGTTAGCTCATGAGTATGGCAGCTAGCTAGGGGAAGGAACTGAGGTAGAGATGGGTAATCGGTGATACTTATGGAAATTTAAGTAAGCATAGTGAACCAGGACTAAATAAAGCCTGCTTCTATGGAAGAAAGACCCGAGAGTTTATCTTGTTGATTGGGAGAAAGCACAGGCACCCTTATGATGACAGAAAGTGAGACCATTCCTCCAGGTTTTTGTAACCTTTGGAAGATTTATTGCTCTGAGAGCATTTATTTAAAACTTTTTTATCATATCTATAACAAAAATTTCTTTTTCCTATATATTCAGTCTAAATATCTATTGAAAATTATTGAATGGATTAGAACATAAATGTAACTGAAGATATAATTTTGTAAAATAATCAAGTGTTAAAGTCGATTGCATTGTATAGTATAATAAATTTACTATGGAGTGCATATGTAATCTCCAGATTGTAGAATGAAAAGGAAGCGATTCTGAATCCTGAGCCTTAACTCTTTCTATTATCTTTTAAATTATCTATGATAACTTGAGCAAGGTAGTTGACCTGTCTGGTTCTTTTTCCTTATCTGTAAAATGAGACTAAATAACTGTTAATATTTTGTGTAAATATAAAGATATGTGACAAATGTTACTGACATATTAATGAAGAGAAAATATTTGATATGAGATTAATGGTAGCCCCCCTTCTGGTATTCATTTACATGAAAAACATCTATCATAACTTAGTGTAAGAGAGTGAGCCTTATTTAGAATGGTGAATAAGAACTGATCCAACTATGAATTTAACATCAAACTTGAAGTTATTTTCATCATTGTATGAAAAATATTTAATTTTTAATACGTGATGCAATTATCAAAAAATAGGATAGCTACACATGTATCCATCAACATATGCATGTCAAAGGTTAATTTTTAAATATCAGAGTCATTTCATTAATATTTGGC
>NDGN011131741.1:0-13582 GCA_002564285.1 Tympanoctomys barrerae | reverse complement strand
TTGATAGAGTAAATGAATGCAGTAGGGGTCCAGAGGAGGCAATACTTGAGCATATGTCGACCTTGAGCTATAAATATATTCATTTATTTAGTTTTCTCTGTGCCAAAGGCATTCTAGTGAAGAGTCCTAGAATGTAATGAGAGCTTACCATTTGTCCAGTGCCCTTAAATCTCACCACATATCTCTCAGATAGGAACTACCACCCCACTCCAAGGATAAGGAAACAAAGGACATGGAAGTCATGGAAGCCCCCTGCATCCCTGTGCTGGTAGGAAAACAGAAAGCAAAATAAAATCCAGGCCTGACTTCATAATTTTCTGTTATCACCAAGTACTAGATGATCCGTGAACATCTAGAAAACATGAATGCCTGTTCCCCAGGGGCTGACAATGACCTGGAGACAGTAAGCACGCAAGTGAAAGTATCAGGCCCTATTTTCAATACAAATTGCAACCATGTGATTATTTGGTAATAAGGTGTCAACGATATAAAAATATAGGAGGAAAGTGGAAAGGCAGGTGGGATTCCTTGAGAATACGCTTGTGTGGTTGGTTAGGAATATGGGCATTGGGATCAGCTTGATAGGAGGCTGAATTCCAGTTGCAAGACTTTCCCATGTGAACTGGTCAAGGTACCGATTTGGGTGGCTTTAGGGTACCACAGCTTAAGACACTAGTGCATACTGTACAAATATAGAAGAGGATAATGCCAATTAAGCTTATGCATAATGCAGAGGTCCGGATTATAAATGCACCCTGATTTCAGAGATATTAAAATGTAAAAACACTACATATGAGAAAAGTAGAACATTGAACATAATCTCCCTGAGCATCGGCTTCCTTGCCTTCAGGGAAAGGATGGTGATCTTCAAGCTATGGGATTATAACAGATAAGTCCACATGTCATATTTTTAGGGTCTAGGATAAGAGTATGAACAGAGGCCCATGTACCACATTTTTTAATATTTTAGAGTGAGAAATCAAGCCCATGCAGTATGAAAAATGTTCTCCTCTTATCTCAATGAAGATATTTCACAACCTGGACAGTTTAGCTTGCATGCAGAGTCCTCTAGCTCCTTGGTCACACACCAGAATGTAGCTGCACATTCAGAGCTGGCCCTGCTTCTGCCCTTTCTTCTGCCACACCCACTTCTGTCTGGAGCATCCTGGGACCTCACGCATCTATGAGGGCCAACCTCAGCCAAGTCCTGGCCGTATGTGTCGTGCCCCTGCAAGCAGCTACAGTACGGGCATCCCTCGGGCCTGTGGATAACAGTCTTACCTCAGAAGAAGAAACCTGGCCAAGAGGTCCATGTAGGCCATAAACCTAGGAGTATTTGAGAAAAGAATTCCGGGGTCCCGGTTCCCTGCCATGGATACAGGATTGAGACCAAGAAGTACACTAATCCAAGGACCTCCAAGAACTCCAGCAGGGGTAGAGCCAAAGGAGAACAAGACCTGCAGCTACCCTTACCAGGTCCCCAGGCTGGCACAAGTTACAATAATCAAGCCCAAGAAATGAGCATGCCTCATTCTGCAACCAATATCTAACAGAAGCTCTACAAATGAGAGTTCCTGTGCCCTAGAAAAACCAGAAAAAACTAATCAGCGTCCACAGACAGCAGCAACTGCCTACTAAGGTGCAAGACAGAAGATGATACATTGTCCATTCATTTTATATTCAATGAGGGAAATGAGATGAGTTTGGAGAGTGAACAGTGAACATATCGGAGGAGGGTCTAGATGCCAGGCCTGGAGGCCTTGCCCACAGAGGAGTCATTGCTGATTTCTAAGTGTGCAATGCAGGGGTGAAGGTGATTCACATGCAGAACCACAAGTACAGTACAGGAAGGACACACTCAACTCCAAGAAGCGATGATCACCGATGGGATAAGAGACAGAGACCTCGGCTGTGATTCTGTGGGTGAGAACAGAAAGCAAGCAGTCGGGGGAGAAGGGTGTTGTAGACTGAACAATTGTGGTATCACAGAAGAACAGGAATAAGGAAGTCATTACGGACTTACTTTTCCCAGTGAACTGAGATCAGAGTAAGAAATAAAAGGAGAGAGAAAGAAAAACTTGCTGCAGGTACAGGCTATACTTAAGAGAAAGACCCGAAAGAGAGCAGCCATTGGCTCTGAGCAGCTGCCTCTTACAGAGTAAAGGTCTGTGCGGTGTTAAGGATGAAGAAGCTGCAGGACTGGTGGTCTTCAGAGCAGGCCTTGGAGTCTGGGGCCACTGGTCCACCTAGTGTTGGTATAAAGTTCCCTGTTCTCTAGACAGGACTTAGGCCAGGCCAGTTAACTAAGGGTGCTGATTTTTACAAGGTTAAAATACTATGGGGAAAGATGAGAACTCATGGGAAGATGTCCTTCAGCCTTTTCCTTACCATCCGCAAGATATCACTGGCAGGAGCAGAGAAGCCACAAGGGAACCCGAGGGGCCTTTGAAGGAGACCAAATTAAGTGACGGGAAGTGACGAGTCATTGTCTCAGTACGCGAGCACATCTCCCCGAGCACATACGCTTATTTGTATTTTTGTCTCTCCCTCTGCCTGTCAGAAATTGCCCTTGTTGGTGTCACCACAGGGTCCTAATGACCCACCGAAAGCATTATTTTGATCTCTTAATGTACAGAAAGACACTATTTAGTCTGTCAATATACCAAACAATTATTGTATTGCCACAACAACCCTTACTGATAAAATAGAGACATAATATTTTCTCTTCTCCCACTCTGCCTTTATACCAACACCTGGAAACTGCACAGCAAGACAGCTATAGTATCACCAAAAATATACTCAGGCTGGAAATAAATAAATGAATAAATAAAAATAAAGTTAGTGCAACAGTGCCATCTAGTGAATAAAAAGAATCTCAAAAATGTGGACACATTATGTTTCTCAAATTGAAGATTTACACATTTTTGCCCAAATGGATCCAGTGCAGAATGGGAACTGAATTATTTTCATTTAAAATGTTAAGTGAAAGCATATTTTGTATATGATTAGCCTTCAGAAAAATCCTCCACATATGCTCTGTTATCATCAAATATGGAGAATTCTCAATGCAGGCTGTATAAATAGAAGAAATTAGTAGAAATCTATGATTCCTCTACAGTCAAATCTTTGTGAAACAGACTCTGGTACTAATCAGTGATAAGATCAGCAACATGTTCCAGTGTCCTTATTTTGAGATCCATTTGCTGTCTGGCACTGGAGCTGATGGAGCTGACTCAGACTGAAAGACCACACGCATGTCCCAGCTCAGCGCTTCATACCTGACTGACCTGGAACAAGTGAGAACTCTGCAACCTTCTGTACTTCCACCCACAAAATGACAGCAGCGTAATAATGACAATTCTCATTCATGGGGAGCATTGGAAGCCATATGGCACATGTTTTGGTGAAAGCATATAACACATGGCTTAGCAGGTTCCTCCTCTCTTAAGCTTACCTGCCCCTTATCTTCTATCTGCTTGTTTGCCAAAGAAGAATGAGATACCTACAAGCTTGTTTCTTTGCAATGCTGGTATTCACATTTTTACACAATGAGTATTAAGGCCCGCCTCTGTGTCAAGCACATATTCCAGGTCCAGAGGATGAGTGAGGTCCTTCTCCGTAAGATATATGCAGTAAGGAGATTGTGGAAGAAGATAGCATAGTTATTGCACAGTACAGACTGATTTCTGTTTGAGATATGACAGAAAGGAATGTCCCTCAGAATGGAATTTCATTAAGGTGACCAGATGAGAGGAGGGAGACAGACAAATGCTGAAATTAAGGACTACTCCTGGGGGCTTGCAAAGACAGAGGATCAGTCACATGTTTTTATCTGAGTCACCTCACTTAGACAGAGCTCTCTCCTTGCTTGGGAGAGGAGCTGGAGACAGCAAGAGATGTTCATACCCCAAAAAAAGCATTCCACACCCTTGGTTAAACCTTTTGTGACATCTACCCCTTGCAACTTTTTATCTTCATTCCAGGGGCCTGGGACCCCAGTTCAGGGTTGTCTCAAGTTAACCAATCTGCCATGGGGAAGAAATAAAGACCAAGATGTTCTTCGGGCTGTCCTCATCCTCTTCTCCCATTTCCCTCTGTGACTTGGAAGATCCTTTTGGGGTGGCTCAGTATTTTATATAAGACAGAAACACTGGGCTGGGAACATAGCTCAGTGGCATAAGTGCCTACCTGGGAAGCACAAGGTCATGAGTTCAATCCCTGTTACCAAAAAGAAAGAAAAGAAAAAAGACACATTATCACTGTTCTGATGTAACTACTGTGGGGGTCACCACTACATTTATTTCTGCATTTCCCACAGCCCGATCTCAGCCTCCTGCTGAGATCTAGCAGCCAATAGATGCCTTAGTTTGTACTTCCCAAAATTCTACACTACACTAACAAATATTTGAATTTCCTTTTCAAACTAAAATTTATGTAAAGCTTTATAACCTCACACTTCGGCTGGGTGACACAAGTTGATCAAGTTTCCTTTTGAAGAGTTTTCCACAGTCCTCAGTATCTCCTGAGTAGTAAATTTCTGATATAATACATGTTGTATTTCACAAAATTATTTGTTTGGCCATAGACCTCTCTCTTCACAGAGTTGTTCATGGAAATACAGTGGGCAAAAGATTAATTTGATGTCATCTGTGTCTGTCTGTTATTACCTCAGACTCTGCTAAACATGTACTCTCTCAAAGCTTTTCTAACATATCATAGCCTGTTGTGGCTTGTGTCTAGATGTCCTCCCAAAGCCTCATGCAGTCATAGTTAGGACTTTTAAGTGGTGCATCTCACATCTAGAGTGTGAGATGCTGGGATTAAGGGTGTTCAACTACTAAATTAGTCCAATGCTTGACTTACCATAGTTCTGAGTGTGGATGAATAGGAAGGCCCACTCTAGGTGCAAGTGCCACAATCCCTAATGGCATGCAGCCTGGGTAGAACATAAAGGACTGAAAAAGGGGCTGCTGCAGTGACTTTCTGCTGACCACTTCAATTCTGGCTTCCTTTTGCCTACCCTGATTTCCCATGCACTGTTTCTCTTCTCCATGCCCTTGTGCCAAGCCAACCTGCCTTAGGGCCAGCTGCCTATAGGCTAAAACTTCTACAGCCTGTGAGCCAAGATAAATCCTTCCTCTAACTTTCAATGTTGAGTATTTTCTCTCAGCAATGAAGAAAGTAACTAAAATCCAGCCTCCTCTTTTTTTTTTTCTTTTTTTTTTCAGAACTGGGGATTGAACTCAGATCCTTGTGTTTGCCAGGGAAGCGCTTATTCTACTGAGCCATCTCCCCGGCCCCAGCCTCCTCTTTCTTTGGTCATGCAGCTAACTGACCAATACTCTCCTGACTTCTCAAATTTGTCTCTGAATGTACGTATCACAGCCTCACACTATGATTCCCTTAGCTGAGTTTGTGTTTGTCCTTCTATATTGCAGGCTCCATTCTATGCAAGGTTCCAGAAGAGCTTGTAGAAATCCCTGGTGCTTGCACGATGTGTGGCATACAGCACATATTTGATGCAGAGAGGAAAGCAAAGAGAAAGGAAATGAGGGCAGGGCTGACTCTGATTAGACAAGCACAGTTCCACAAGCTACTTGAGCCTTCTTTCTTCCTCTTCAAACAAACAAGATGAAAAACATTTTTCCTGACTTCCTCCTAGGACTGATAGAGGACTCTAAGAAGATCCCTGACACAAACTGACCTTGTTACTGGAAAGTACCTGGCCAACACAGAATACTCTGCACCATCACTCGTGGTAGGCTGGCATATTCCCTTCAGTCCTCCCGAGAGGATGGGGCACTGTGTCCTTGAGGGAGACAAAAATATATTCTACATTCACTTTTAGCTAGAAAGATCCTCCCAATTCCCAAAATAATGTCTCTTTCTGAAATCTAATGCTTGAAATTTTAGTAACGCAAGATAATTTTCATTCACATTAGATACGATTATGAATATTTTGAAAAGGACAAATTATTGGTATCAATTCCCTTCCTGGGCAAAATTTCAAAAGGGGATAATTCCAAGCCTTCAAAGTGAGGTTCAAAGAACCAAGTTGAGAGCCATGCACAGAAGTGCTATCATCTTCAGAATTTTATTTAGAGAAAGATTCAGATTAAAGTAACTATTACTGGATATCTATGCTATAGAAGATATACCATTCTCAAACAAGTTATAAACATATCTGTAGGAATGCAAAGACTCCAGATATGGATTGAATGCATACTATCACATTGGAAAGGAAAACCAACACTGCACTTAACCTTGAATTCAACTGGAAGAGAAATTTCATTTTTAAAAACAAAGAAATGAGAGTCTGGCTTAGAAAAGGGAATTGGGTATCCGCTTGTCATCACACTAGCCTTGAGACTGAAGCTTGTCTGATGGTCTAAATGCAAATCATTTTGTAGTTCTTTTCATTGTTAATAAATTCTATCCTATATGAATGAGGCCATCAAGATGTTACTGTGAATTTAGATTTTAAAAGAGAGAACTAGAGAGCAGCTACACTCAGGCGCCTGGATTTCTCCCAATTACTGCCCCCAATTATCTCCATGCCTATTACTGACATATTTAATCTCTTTTTCCTTGCCTGGCCAACAGCTTGCATGGAGGAAGAATGCTAGCTAATGCACTGCTCAGCAGGCTGTAAGTCCAATTTAAATAATTAAAAGCCTATTTCATTTCTTCTCTCCCTCTTGTAAGTGCACTTGAAAAGAAGGTGCATGCCCAGGCTTGATGTCTTTGTCTTGTCAGGGGATTACTCATTGACCTTCCTTAAGCCCCTTTTCTGACCAGCTCCTCTCTGTCTGTCCCCTAGGACAGAGAAGTAATTTAAAGTTATCAGATGATAACCAATAAGCAAGGGTCATCTCTAGTGCCTGGCTTAAAGGTCTTTGATCTAGTAAATCAATTACTGCTGTCTGTATTAGCCTTCTGGTCAACCATGTGACCTGGACGGGTCCTCTTATTCTTTAAGTGAATGAGGAAAGGAGCCATGCAGCAGTTTCTGCTGATGAAGTGATCTGCAGTTCACTTGAACTTGAAGCCTGCCTCCAGTTTTTCAAGGAAGTAACTTTCTCCTCTTTTGAAGTTATTTAAATTTTCTTTCCATTTGATAAAAGCCTGCATCACCATTTTGTTCCTTGGCATGGAGATATTTGTATGTTTCCCTTTCATTTGCTGCAGGTCCACATGTGACAGATTTTGTAGGATTCCAGCAATTTTATGTGCTCTTTACTATCCTATTATTGTTTCAAGAACATTCAAAATGTTTGTTACAAATGAAGGTCATCGGGGCCAGATCATATTTCATGCATTCAACTGGGGTCCTGGGAATTTTCTTTCAGTTGTTATTTTTTATTAGTATATTAGTATATTTTTGCAGTACATAATGATCATATTTCTTGTGAGGAGGTGGTGCATCCCATAACACCTGAATTGCATGTGGACAAACATCACGATGGGGAAAGGACTGAGAACTGTGTTCCCAGAATCTGCATTTTGAATGTGTTGTCCGAGTGCTCTGCACACTGAAGTATAAGAACCCATGGTTTTGTCAGGACATAAACATGTAAACAAATAATACAGGGGCCATTTTATTACTAGGTAAAAATAAAATAGAGGCTGAATCAAGCAACAAGTAATTTGCTGCAGAAGACAAAAGACATTAGAGACTCTTTAAAGTGCCCTCCAAGCTATCTCTAAAGTGACCAGGAGATGACAGACACACAAGGGAGGGGAATGCTCCAGACAAAGAGAAAGTGTGGGATGCTCTTGTAATAAGAATTTCAAGTTTATTTGGAAATTTGTAAATAATACAGTGAATAGATAACTGAAGTGTGCCCTGAAGTTTGAGGTTCAGTCGGAATTAAAGCTGACAGGGAAGTAAAGGTCAACCCACAAAAGCACTTGAAGTTTGTCTTTCAGACATGATGAGAAAAGATCTGGTTCAGTGTTTAAGAATAAATTTATACAAGCAGAAACTGTAGAGATGGAAAGAATAAATGTAGGGATAACCACGTTGATGAAGGTTCAAAGAAAATCTGGGTCCACATAATTTTCAAATGACTTGGGGGGACTGCAAGGTAAAGAACATAATAGTGGGCTGGGGAGATGGCTCAGTAGAATAAGCACTTCCCTTGCAAGTACAAGGGCCTGAGTTCAATCTCCAGTTCCGCAAAATAAATAAATAAATAAATAAATAGTAGTGAAGTTTCCTAAATGAACTGCCTACTCTAAGGTAAATTTCTTTCTCTCTCTGAGCCACCACTTGGTCATTTATGAGTTGGATAAATTATATATATATATATATATATGATTTCTATTTAATAGTTATATATTTTATATAAACATATATCATAAATTATCGATATACCTCTTATGTATATAGTATACTCCTCCTTGCAAATAAACAAATGAGATTATTTTTCAGCTGTATGAATCAAAAGCATTTGTGAAGTTTTCAGCATAGAAGCATGCTCAGAAATGTCAGCAACTACTTGGCACCATTATTATTTAATTGTCATTGAAATATGACAGCAACATACACTGCTCAACAACTGTGACTTTTGGGGGTTTTGAGGGATTTTTTTGTTTTTGTTTTTTTGCTTTGTTGGGTTCTGGTTTTGGTTTCAGTTAGAGGACAAAGTCACCTGCTACAGAGAAGAGCTAGTGAAAGAGAAATAACACTTATTTATTAGAACTTTGATTTTGGTTCCAACAACTCATTAAGGTGCGTATTAATCAATTCACCTATAAAGCAAGGGTCAGTAACCTGTGCATGCTCATGCAGCTACTAAGTGACAAGGCTGGGTAGGCAACTAGGTATCATTGTTAGAAAGGGATGCTGGGGAATGAATTAGCTATTTCAGAAGTAGGTGCTTAAGGCTTAGACAAACATCCTGAATCTCTCTGTATGTTGCAGGCAAAATGTACACCCTACTGTACATCGCAGACAAGGGTGATATCCAAGGGACACTAGGACAGAGCTCTATAAAATGGCAGGATTGCTGAGTTTGAAGTATGTACAATAGAGCAGAGGAGTTCAAGAACATGACCTGGTTCCTGGGCAGGACTATTCCTGATACATTTCTCTTAAAGAAGGCAACTCCATGTACTAGATTTTCTAGGCCAGGACTCTTCCTCTATCATCTCCACATGCATTTGGGGGATAAGTTCCCATTCACCAGTACAAGACAAACAGAGAAATTCCAAGGAGTATAAATTTGTTATCTCAAATCAGCAACCACTCTTTTAAGATCTTTAAATCTAAGCATATCTGGCATTAGGGCTGGAAGAGGAATTTTAAAGATTCCCCTCCCCCAGGTATTTCTTTTCTTATTTTATCTTTTTTTAAGTCAAAAAAATTCATTAGCAATCACATACTTTATAGAGATGGACCGTAGCAACTGGGCCTGGGTTGTTTTATTAAAAGGTCTAGGTATATTCCTGTCCTTCTGTTTACATTCTCTGCCAACATTACATGCAGCAGCTGCACCAACCAAATCCCCCTCTGCACATGCAGCCCTGGAAGCACTTGGCACAGCTTACTGGGCAGCAGGGGCAGCAACTCTTCTTTCAGGGGGTGCATGTGCACTCTGCACTTGCAGGAGCTAGCACAGGCATAAGGCCTGCTGGTGGTCCAAGAGCAGCAGGGGTCCACAGTGAGCCAAAGCAGTTTCTAGTCTGAAGGCAGACATGCCCTGGAGCCTGGAGGCATTGTGTCTCCAGGTGTTTCTAATCATCAACCAACATTCACCTTTACTGGGCCAAACCCTATTCTCAACCCACTCGTGTGTCTTCTCTCTCTTCTGTTTCCTTTTGTAATGGGTTAAATAATGCCTCCAGCATATTCATGTTCTTCTCTGGGAACCTCAGAAGGAGACATTATTTGGAAACAGAATGTCCACAGATGTAACCAGATGTAACTAGTCAAGGAAATTGAGATGACATCCAGAATTTAAGGTGAGTTCTAATGAAATGACTGATATGATTATCAGAAGAGAAGATACAGGAAAACACACAGGAAAGAAGGTGACGATAGTAGACTATAGCAGCTACAAGCCAAAGATGCCAAGCTTTGCTGGGAGCCACCACCGGGAGGAGGCACTAAGGGAGTTTTGCCTAGAGTCTTTGGAGAGAGCATGGTTCCACGGACACTTTAATTTTGAACTTCTGGCCTGCAGAACACATTTCTGTCTTTCTGTTGTTTAGGGTGACCCAGTTCACGGTCATCTGTTATGACAGCTCTAGTAAATTAATGTACCCTCACAACAACTCAATCTCTGCCCAGAATACTCCAACATCTTAAATGTCCATGGATGTCCTTGTGGCTCCAGAAATAAATTGAAAATATCCTAACACTTCAGGGCACCCAAAAGACTACAGAAATGAAATGTTCTCAAGAGACACATTAGCTGTGAGGTTTCAGGCCTTTCTGGGAGCCCACAGAGCCAGGCAGCCAGCAAGAATCCAGGCTTCCCTGATGGATTTCCTCATTACTCCACTCCCCTCCCATTAGTGGCAGTAGAGGATGTGGTTTTTCTGTTTTGTTCCAAGGACACCAATGGACTCTTACTGGAAAGTCACTAAAACCTCACTGCCTTCACTTTCTAATCACTTTCACTCTTTTCCAAGGTTTCTGTACAGGTCATGTTTTCCAGTTACTCTGCTTTTCTCTTACTCTGGCTTCCTTTCTTTCCAGCCAGGTAGACAGAGGGACAGTTCAACATCTGAGAAGCCAGCCTTGCTTCCCACCGGCAAGAGCTATGAAATATGCCATGACATCCGCACATCTTGGAACTGACTTGCTATGACACCAGGAATCATGGCGGAGTCAACAGCAGTAGGGCAAGGGCTCTGATGCACTCCCTGGCGGCCCCTGGCTCTGCCAGCTCGGGCAAAAGCTGCATAGCTTTGTAAAAGATTTGAAAACAGCCAGAAAATTGAACAAAAATGCCCCTCTCAAGAACACCACCCAGGTCCCATTATACTTCTCTATGATTTATAGGGTTCTTTCTCCATGGTATTCAAATACCTTTAACATTTTCCCTCCTTAAAACCCCAGTTCACTGACTTGAAAATTATTTCTAAAACCCCTAAGTTCCAAAAATAAATTTATTCTTGTCATCTTTTAAAACAACTTTGTTTTGTATACTAATTTTATATACTACTTTTGTATACTAAATTTGTATACTAATTTTATTATTTTCCATCTGAAATATTCCTCCAAGATGCAATTGCTGCTGGAAGGTAATAGTCTAAACCCATCTATTTCTGACTAAAGAAGAGGGTAGGAAAATATATGTCCCTGTAACACAACATACTACAGTGAACATGTTGTGAGTCTACTCTCAAATAACAATCAGTTATAGTAAATTAGATAAACCAGTAACAGTTGTATATTGCCATTATTAATTGTCATCTGCTGTACATGATTTACCATACTTTCATGTGACCGGCAATACAGTAGCTGTTTACATCAGCAACACCACATACACAGGAGCTGTGTGCACCTCCTGACATTGTGATGAACATGATGTGACTCAGCCAAGGAATTCTACAACTTCAGTATGATTTTATGGGACCATATCATCGCATATGAGATTGGTTGTTGACCATAGCATCTTGATGTAGCACATGACTACATTCAAATGTCTCTTTGTATTAGTAGTATCAATCACAAATGAAAGCAGCATAACAAAAGAAAAATCAATGGATAAGAGCAGCTGTAACAGCTCTACCAACTCAAATTTTTACTACTATTAGCAAAAATGTCCCAAATCAAATGCCTTTACCTATCTGGTCTCTAAGGTTTTATACACATTCCAATCTACCTTTTAAAATCCTTATAAGCAGAACCTTCCCCAGAACAATTCAGTGGGAATTCCTAGCAACGGAGCCAAGAATCCATTGTTACTGAAGATCTCTGGGTGATTTCAACATGCGGCAAAACCTAGGATATGGAGTAGTTAACCAATGAGCCAGCCATGAAGGTCCTATCATGTATCTGAAACTCTGCAAAGTGACAATAAGATTATCTACCCCTCCCTATCAGAAATAGTTTTTCAAAGAATGGGGACCCTGAGGTTCTTGGAAAAAGACATTGTGTAAATATGGGCTATTATTATTGCAAGTTGGCAGGTGTCTTGGACATATATTTTATTCTCTTAAATCATTCAAATGAGACCAAATGTCCCAGGGATGTGGATTCATCCCATCATTATGCCTAATGGTACCACGGATCCAAATGCAGGTGCCATGAACGGTGGCAGGAGTAATCATAAGTTTGTTCCTACCATTGGGACAGCCTTCAGCTGCACACATTATTGGACGCAAACTTCCCTATGCTTCAGAATCTGTTGTTATTCCGTCCTGGATCAGCAATGTGTATTGCTGAGCACGTGGCCTTTTCTTTACTGAGTGATGAGTATAAAAAGGAATAGACCTTGTCCTTTCCTCCCAGGCACAGTGGCCTCATCATACAAAATGAGAGTTTAATATTAATCCACTCATCTGAGTCTAATTCAACATGAAACCTCCCCCAGTCTAATGGTGAAGTCCAAAACTGCTGACATACCACACAGTAACCTCCTGAGTCTTGTTTTTTCTTCAGCAGTAACTATAGCAATAAAAAGGTTGGGAGAGAGCATAAATATTTAAGCACCAAAATAAATCTTTAAATGTTGAACAACTGGGTTATGTGATAGGTAAACCGGAGACTCGTCCCAGGTTGGCAGCTCATGGGATAATGATAGGAACAGCAAAACCTTGGCCATTCTGCTCCTATCAGCTCAGTATTAGTGTGCATCAGATTCGTCATAGCTTAACAGGCTAGTTTGAGCAGATGGTGTTTTTATGGCCCAATGTAAACAGTACTAAGTCATTTTTAACTCTTTCTCTATAACTCAGGCTTCCAATCTAGGCGGCAATTGTCCACCTCCTTTATTCTCTAAAAATGCTCATGTAGAAGAGTACTAACATTTATGGTGTTCCCTTTATAAACCAGACACTTCTATAGGGATTTGTTAATCCTAATTTACAAAGAACAGCTACTACAAACACAGCCAAGATTTGAACTGAGCATCTAACACCATTGTTGTGCCCCTCCCATTATTATCTTAGTATTCTAAAATCTCTGTTTTCATTGATGAAATGCACAGGGAGAAAAAGAAATAGCTGAAAACTGCAAAATGGTTGTCCTCTCAATCCATGACTAAAAGCATCCAAGTTTGCATGGCTTGTTCTTGTGTGAAATTATTGCCAGGTATGGGTTTTGACATGTTGCTTGATTTATTGATTATTCTATTTTACACTTAAAAAACATATTGTCTCTTGAGAGATGAGCTCCATCTGTTGCTTTATCAATCTAAGTAATGGCAGCATTCATCAAACCCTATTTAAGAATTTCATTATTTTAAAATATTTTTCAATATAAAAATCATGATTCCTACAAGTGATATATGTCAACTCTTTTATTCAACTAATGAATTCATAATGGAACAATTGAGAAATAATCATTTATTTTTTTTTCTTTTCAGAATTTTATTGATAAACAGCAATTAGACAGTTTCAAATCAAA
>NDGN011131728.1:0-13597 GCA_002564285.1 Tympanoctomys barrerae | reverse complement strand
CTGGGAGGAATATATGCAGAGTGTTAATTATAAAAAAAAAAAAGATAACAATGAAAAAAAAAAGAATAATGATGAGAATAAGTGTTTCCTCAATTAAAGGCTTATTCTTGTAATAGCTTCATTTATCATATAATACTACTCAAGTTAGCCATGTATTACTTGGAAGTAGAAGAAATAGAGTATAAGTGGCAAATTATTAGGTTAGGTTTTTTTTTCACCAAAATCACTCATTATTTTACATTAATACTATTGTGTTCAAAAACAATTCTTTAAATGACCTTCACACTACCCTTTAAAATATTACTTATGAGTCTATGCACCTTGATAAAATGCTTCCTGTTTTCATTCCCCGAGGCCTGCACGACACAATCATTAGCTTTCCAGAGGGTTAAACAATAACTACCCAGCATGTGCCTGTGAGAGAGTGGAAAATAAACACACCTCAGAGCTCTGTAACAGTTGAAAGTTTTCCCATACTTTATTGCCCCAGAAGGGACACAGGATTTTTGAAAACATCTTTTAAATACTTTCTTTTCTTTCTCCCAGTACTCAATCAATCCTTTCTACCTCTAAAAGGGAAGCAGGCCTGCTCATCTTTAGTCCTGTGCAATAGAAATTAGTGGCCAGGTACCAGGCTAGAGGAAAGAGAAGCGGCAATAACCGGAAGAAAGCTGAGTCCTTTCCACCTAGAACTTACAGGACGTAAAAAGAACAAGCAAGGGGCCGGGGAGATGGCTTAGTAGAATAAGTGCTTGTCTAGTAAGTGTAAGGGCCTGAGTTCAATCAATCCCGGTTCTGCAAAAACAACAACAAAAAAAAGAACAAGCAAAGTAAGTAGGGAATGTGGTTACAAATGATAAAGAGAAAAATAAGGGAGGGAGGGAGCATGGAGGGTGTCCAATGGGGGTTGGCAGAGGGTACAGTTTAGGAGAGGGGTGGTCCAGAAAGGGTTCTAAGGAAAAAGACAGTTAAGAAGAGCGGTCAGGGAGGCAGAGGAGGCCATGGGATGGGAGCGCGGTGAGTCCTGTGGGCTTTGCTGGGGAAGGTGGCCCAGAGCCCACCTCACTGGCATGGGAGAGGAAGGCATGGTAGGATGTCCACTCTTCTGCTTCCTCAAGGGCTCTTCTACACCCTCCCCATTCTGTTCTCTGCTCCCAGGAAGCAGAGCTATAACTTCCTATCTTTTCCACCATCCTCTTTCAACCACCCAAATGTTCTCTCTGTTAGAGCAGTGGTGTCCCTGGATACCCTGTGTTTTGCTGCTGAATAGCTCTTGCGGTAGCCCTGAGCCCACCAGGTTGGGCTCAGATTCCATGGAAATGCAGAAAGTTTCCTTGGCCTTGCTCAGTCGACTTAGGCCTGGAGCTTGGGCCTGTGTAGCAGGTCACTGCTATCTTGAAAAGATTGAAAACTAGAGCCCTTCATCTTAAAAGTAACACCCTCTGATGGTGGATAGCACCACACTGTTTCCTAGATCCATTTTTTTTTTCTTTACTCTAAAAAGAAGTCAGAAATATTTAATTTGGCTCTGTTGTACTCCGACTCCCTATAATCCACTAAGTTTTTATTTCTGGTATTATTCAGCATTTATATTTCATTGTGTGAAGTGCTTCCTCATTAAATACTGTCCCTAAGAATCATCTTGCATACTCCTCATCAAGGTGTAGGAGACTCACTGTCTCATGCACATCTAGAAATTGTGGAAGAATTATCTCAGGCATGAATTTATATTTTAGCGACACCACTGGTTTTATTTTTCTTTGTATACTCATATCTTCATGATAAATTACTTTTGGACATTTTACTTGAACTACAAATGGATACCCCTGCTGTGTATCTTTCTATGTTTTTGTGTAGTTCAAATTGAACTGTGAGGACTATCTCAGAGTTTCAATAGGGAAATGACTTGGTGACTTACCTTGTTATGGAACTCGTGAAAAGGCACTTAGCTTTTCCAAAAGCTTACGCAGTATTGCTTTCATATTACATCCAATCTTCTGAAAGGTCTTTACCAGAGTATTTGTCTTAAAATCTTCCTAGTTCAGCATTTTTACACAAATACTATCTTCTTGGCTTTCTTTCCTGTTTTTCCTTTGCTTTTTCTTTTGCAGATTTAATAAGTTAATTTCCCCTGCCCCAGAATTTTCTATTTCAAGATACTGGGACAGGGCTAGCTAAATAGCTCAGCAGATTAAAGCGACTACATGCAGGCACAGGGGCCAGGGGTTCGATCCCAGGGCCTGCCATGCCGGCCCCACCTCCAGGGTGCGCTGAGATGGCAATTGAGATGGATGTGGTGGTGCGCCTATAATCCCAGCTCTTGGGAGGCTGTAAACAGGCAGATCCCTACGAGTCTGAACACCCTGTAGACCCTTCCCTAGAATACAAAAGGGAAGATACTAGGACAAATCAAGACCCTCAGGAATAAAGAACAAGGAGGCACTGTCATGTGCCAAGCAGATAAATAGCTGAGTAGCTGGATCCAGTCTCTTTTGAAAAGATAAGTGCATGCAGCCTTCTACTTATAATTTTGTGTAATTTCCTAGCAGGAAGGTGCAGTGTTTTGGTGCAGAGAACACATAGTGGGTCTGGCGATGACCTAAGATTTCTGCCTTCTAAGCAAGAGAGGATCAGACGATGGAGGCCTGACGGACCTCTTCGCAGGCCCTTCAAACACAGGTCTTTAAACACAGAGTGTGCATTTTGTTTCAAATATTAGGATTTGCAGTTATATTTAAACATACATCCAGAGGGCCACCAGAAGCAGAAACACATCATCTATACATTTCAGGAATTTAAGAAGGCTTGTGAATCTTGTAATCATTGAATTACATACAATAAAGTCACTTATAAGAAAAAAATTTGCAGAATTTCTGCTTTTTTATGCCTTTGGTTAAATCATTTAAGTCAATGTGTTTAACATGAATGCTTTTTTGAAGAAGGTAGGAAAAACTGTCCAATTTGTGAAATTATTGTGCATTTTCTTTTATTAGTGGTAAAGCTTATAAAACATCTATGTGTTTGAAGTATGCATTAGATTATAAATGAAGAGCAATGTTTAAAAAGTAAGAAAAATAATCTTATAGATCTCAAAGAGCTTCTTTTATATTGCTTTAGACTTTATATATGAATTATGTATGATTTTAGAAGTTGTATATTTTGATAAAAATCTGAAAGTGCATGAAATTCAAGAATACTAATAAGATATATTATTATACAGTCCAAGTTTGAGTGTTTACCATCCCATGGGCATGGTTTTGATAAGCTTCACACATGTAATCCTAGTTTATCCTCTCATCACACTTATGATGTAAATATTACTAACCTTCATTTAGCAGATAAGCCAACAGAAACACAAAATGCCTAACAAATCTGCCTGAGGTCATAGAGCCACAGAAGAATCTGTCCCAAGACTGAAGAAACACTCGTAAAATTATCCCAGCCAGCTCTACCCATGGAAAGTGTACACAGCTGTCAAGAGTCTGAGCTGAAGGTGCCAGAAGGTCTACCCAAATACATCACCTCCAACAGTCTACAGCGCTGTCCACCGCTGTCACCAACAAAGAAAGTGCTTTGTGCTGAGGGACTGATGCCAAAGAGCTATGTTTTAAAACTATGATCTAAGGAGCATCACCTATGAGTAGTAGTAAGGCAAAGTAGACACCTTTTTGAAAATTTGGGCGATAAAAGGAGAGAAAAGAAAATAGCTGCTGGAGGGAAAACATCATAGTACATACTTTTGTTCTTGAAAACAAAATTTATCCAATTTGGCGTTATTTAGATACAAAAATTATCCATGTCAAGTTGTCTTTTCCTATGAGCTATATAAATACACTAGATAACCAAACCTTTACCACAGCAAGTGGAAAAGTTTAAGTAACAAAATATTATCTATGCATAACTTGTATTTTCCTTGCACTTACTTTTTTGACAGGTGTTTAAATATAGGTCTCACATATGGGCCCCCATTGGTATGTAAAATTTCAAATATATCTATGAGACTATATGGCACCCTAAGAAGATTGTCCAAATTCATCAGATACTCACAAATATACATCAATCCTCCAAAACTGTTGATTAATATAAAATCAACTTTCCAGGGCTGGAGAGATAGCTCAGTGGAATAAGTGCTTGCCTGGCAAGCACAGGGTCTTGAGTTTGATCCCTGATACCAACACACACACACACACACACACACACACACACAAGAATTGTGTAAATATAAAAACTTTTAAAAATAAAATTCAACTTTCCACTGCTGCACTTCTTCCATGTCACCTAAAATTAGTGGCTGCTGGAGGTAGACCTAAATAGCTAAGACACTATAACATACAAATGTTTGAATTATGCTCCTAATGAGCATCCAGAGACACATTCCAGCATTTTAGAAAGCAAAATATGATACTGATGATGATCAGGCGCAGGATTACGGCCACATACCCCTGAACTGCTACCCCTACCTTCTGTGTTGTCACTGTTTAAACTACAACAGATGCAACTATTTAAGACTGATGCTTTAAATAAAGACTTTAAGTTAAAAAACAACAAACCGAGATGGTATGTCAATAGATGAGCTCAGGACAGAGTTAGGCAGCGGAAGTCAATTAATTAAAAATGCTTTCCAAAATGAACAAACTGATCCCACTTTCTCGGTGAGCTCTTACAAGGTTCTTTTCAGGTCTTCAGACATTTTCCTTCCTCCGTGTAGAACAACAACTGTGGGCCAATTGCTGTGAGTTAATTGAAAAGGATTGTTTTCTAGTTGCCAAGAAACCGGTGCTGTCTTATATTATGCAGGCCATTATACACGCTGATCAAGCTTCCTGATTCTTCTTTTAGGGTTTAAGAATATAGACTGCTGTCTCTGGAGGAGAGGTGCACAAATGAAGAATGCTTATGAAGGCGGTGTTCTGGTAAGATCTGGATTTGAAAGTTACCTTCTCCTTTGTGCTTGATTTCTCCCCAATCGCTTTAATGTTTTTATGTTTAGTGAAAGAATAGATCTAAAACAATAATAATGGTTGCAGGTAAAATCATACTGCAATGATTTTTTTCAACTGAGGAGTCCAAGGGAGGGAGATAGAGAGGTAGAGATAATAGAGTCAGTGAAAGTGGCTCTGCAGTTTGTTGGTTCTTGGTTTCAGAACCGTAGATAAATGTAAACCAAGGTGTTTTGAATGTATTTAGTGTGGAAATTTTAATATTATTGCTATGGAGGCAAATGCTATTATTTCTATTTGGAAGGAAGACTTCAGATCTTGTTTGACTGGTTCCAACCATGAAATGGGATTTCTATTTTGCCAACTTCAAAAACATTCATGGATGTTATTACATAAGCATAGCTTAGTGTGATCTCTCCCAACTCTTGTATGGCTTTTCCTTATCTTCCTATTTCTTTTGGCTATTTTTGGATGGTTTTATCTTGTTAATTAAGACAAAATCAAGGGCAACATACTTCATGAAACTTAATAATGAATAGGATGTAAAGTTTTTAAAAAGATTACCCTTCATCCTGAAGAGGGGAACTGGCAGTGCTTGGTTCAGCTGTAAGCTCCCAAACACCCAAATGAAGAGTGTACTCTGCTTATTAATAGGGGGAGGCTTGAGAAGGATGGAGTAAGTTGCATTATCTTCCTAGTGTTCAGTTCATTCCCTCACAGGTCTAAACTGAACTAACAACGTTAGGAATCACTCCCATCACCCAAGCCACTTGCCTTTGAAATCAGCTGTCGCCAGCTCTGCAGATGAATCTAGTTGAACGCTGTTAACTGTAGATCTTTCTTTCAAAGTCCTGCTTTTCCTCCCCTCTTGCTTGCTTCTGGGTTTCTTCAGAAACGTATTTCCTTTAAGGGGAAGATCACCAACATGGACACAAGTCAGGTCAAATAGTCGTTGTCTAATTAGGTAAGTTTCAATGTGTTCAGGGTTTGCAGCCACCTAGGTATAAATATGCCCTGCGTAATGTGAACCTTCCTTGCTAGGGGAAAGAAATGATTTCAGCACGCCTTTACCTGACGGTGTGATTCGGGTTTTCCACAAGTGAACCAAGGCTTTGGTAAGGAAACTATTATATGGAATAGTATTGATGAAATGATGGTTGGATATGAACTTGCAAACCATCTATGAAGTTCTAACTCATTATACTGGAATCTCCATGATTTAATTATCATCTTTCCGTTAACCAAAACAATAACCATATCATCAGTGCTCACAGATTTATCACACTGTGCTTTTTATTTAACTAATAGTAAAATTGAAGCAACTCTTTTAAAGAAATGCATGATTGGTGATTAAGTAGATATAGTGTGACTTAGGACTTTTTAATTTATTGTGATTGTGTTTTTTCCTGGTAAGATATGATCAAATGGTCCCATTCTAGTGTGCATTTTTTTCTTTACCTTGTTAAAAATAATCTTTATGCTAAAAATATACTTTTGATATTCATGGTACTGTAGTCCTTAAAATATCCATCCTGATAATTTTGTTTAGTCATTTCTTTGCAATTGTTAGAGCAAGGGCCAGGGATACAGTTGAGTGTTACAAGTGTCTGCCCGGCAAGTACAAGGTCCTGAGTTCGAGTCCCTATGTTTTTCTGTCTTTGGAAAATTGGGATATTTGCCTTTTGACACATCTCTTCTATATCATTTCAAAGTTTTCTAGAAACATGTTTTAGCTTATAACTGCTAAATTCCCAATAATCTATTGGCATGAAGTTTCTCTAACTTTAGAAAATCAGAATAGTATGTAAGTAATAAAGTGCTTTATTATTTTCTGCCTGCCTAAAGGTGGTCTCTTTATAATATTAGATGATTCACCTGACTATACAGGGTGACACAACTTATTTTAGTAATTTTGTTTCAGCAGTAGTTTCTTTTGTATATATGCATAACAAATACCAACTTTTGTCTCACTCTGATAAGGGATGAAGGACATTTCTTTAATTTTTTTGGCAACTTTGTATTTTAAGTCTTTCCTCAACCTTAATGACATGATTTTTGAACCACTCTTCTATGTACCTTTTTTTTTTCATGTTTGTACGTGCTTTTGTAAAACCTAAAATATATTCTTACCACCGCACCTTTCCCCTTGAGCAGGTTGACAAGGTCTGAATATAATTTTTTGTTTCCACAACAGAGGGATGGGGTGACCCTGCAATTTGGGGAACAGAGGCCAGGGAGGCTGCTACACACCCTAAATGCCCAGGGCCTCGCACATGGCAAAATGTCTCTTCCTAATGTCAATAAGGTGAAATCTTGCTTCACAAGTCTTATATATCTTATCATGGCTAAATGTATGATTATAGTCAGAATTTTGTTTTGAGAACATCTCAAAATTTTATGTGACTTCATTTTTTTTCTTCTTTCTAATACTGGCATATAGGATCCCAGCAATTTTTTAAATTGAACTTTCTGGAACTTGCTTATTTAAGTCTAAGAATCATGATCTGACTGGATAATCCAGTTTTCCCTTCCTTGATTATTACCAGTACCGAGATGACAATGATCACATTATCTGTAAGCTCATGGCGTGTTCATAGCCCTAAATAGTGCTTTGTCTCAGTGACTTCTAGATCATTTCTTTCAGTGCTTCTACTTGTGGATAATGAAGAATTCATTTAGACAAGACAATAATTGTCTGTCTAACCACTATGCTCCTGGATTTCTGAGTCTAAAGGCATTCTTTAACAATCATTTAGTCATTCTCCAGGCATTTACTGAGCACTTATGTTTCAGAAAATGTTTTATATTGGAAATCCAGTTGTGAATAAATTTAAAATCCTACTTTTATGGTAATAAGAGGAAGATAGAATAGTCCCTGTTTCTTTTGGCCATTTACTAAAAAATAAGCAGCAGTAACAATGAAAGCAAATGAATTATAAGTACTGGAGTTGTGACAATTCATTCATAGCTTTTCTTTCACATGAATCCTCTATTCCTTGAGAACTGTCAAGAACACTTAACAGCTGTTAGTAAGAATCATCAATATGTCTGTTAAGGAAAAAAAAATCATGAAAGTAAAGATGGAAAATTGTGAAGGGAAGCAGACCAGTCAAATCAGAAACATATACCATTTGCTATGCCAGAAAGGGGTGGAGAAGGAAAAAAGAAATGAAACAAAAATGATCAGAGAGAAAAAAAAAGCAGCAATGTGTCATTTCAGTGCAGCTATAACTTGGAGTATTCCTTCCTTTGGTGGCTACGCCTCTGTTAAACTCTTTAGAATTCCTTTCTTATCTTATGCCTTATTCCTAAAGAGTCCTGGGTGAGATTATTTGTTTCTTTCTTAGAGATAGAATAATCAAGAAAGCAAATTGTTATAATTTTAATCTTATAGTCTCAATATTTTCATTGATTTTTATTGTATCATTTCTTCCTTTCCTACATGTTTGTTTTCTCACTATATGCAAGAATATATGCATTCCCTTGCTAAATGGTCTACTGTGTTAAAATAGGAAAAAAGATTTGATGATGTAAAAGTCTCATACTTCTTAAAGCTATCACATTTAATGAAATATCTAACTTTTAAGATTGCATTTGCTAAAACTGATTTTTCACTTTCTTTTCACTTTCATTTAAAAATAGAGACCAAAATAAATAAATAAATAAATAAAATGGAGACCTTGCCAAAAAGAGTTTTACAAATGTCTGTTACCTTAGGAGATACACTTTATCTTAGAGTTGATTGGTATAAAAAGTCCGATGAAACAAACAAATATGACTACAGAAAATTAAGACGGCACGAATGTACTTTCTGGAGTTTGTTGAGCTTAACAGAAATTGTTACGACTTATACATGGTTTAGGGAAGATTTTAAAATATTATCTTAAGACTTAGCAGTGCTGACTGAGTGCAGGGACAGCACCACCCTCGTTACGCGAGGAAGCCATGAAGAGCCATTTCTTCATTTTTCAAGTGTAGACTTTCCCACCTTCTGACGCTCTGAATGTGAACCTACCCTCTAGGAACTGATTTGCTCAGTTGTGAGCTGGGTAAAAGCATTCATCTCCTAGTGTCATCCTAGAAACTAAATTCTAGGGATACAGTTTACTACTTGTCACAGAGAAATTAAATGACAACATGACATTCCTTTTATTTATAACCCTGTCCAACTTGGTAGAACAAGGCTGAAAGAACCTTAAAGATCTAGTGGATCACACATCTGATGCTTGTATAGTTTTTTAAATTTTATTTTATTATTATTATTATTATTATTATTATTATTATTATTATTTGCAGAACCAGGAATTGAATTCAGGCCCTTGTGCTTGCCAGGGAGAGGCTTGTATAGTTTAAACAATGTCCTCTAATCAGTAGTGAGGCTTTGGTAGCTTAAATAAAGATTACCTCCAAAAAAACAAGGCATTTATAAGCATTTTATTGAATCATATGAAATGGTCATTTAACTAAATCAGAACAGACAAATATTGTAAATTTTTTCATGATTCATTCAATATACATATAAAAAATAGAAAGCAAGTCCTCATTCCTAGATAATTCTATATGTCCAAAGCTATATGCCTTGATAAATCTAATTGTGTTAGCCATTAAAAAGTGGTACAAAAAGACACCTCTATAGAAACTGTAGCATCATAAAGCGCCTGGAGCAGAGGCTTTTGCACCAGATCTAGCCCCCTGCTTAATTTTGAATAGTACATGTGGTAGAATATCTGCATAAACAGGGGAAAAATCCAAAAAAGAATACTTTGTAGCACATGGAAACTTCATAAAATTTATATTTCCAAGTCTATAAAGTTTTATTGGGACACAGCCACACTCCTTCACTTACATACTGTTTATTTTTATGATACAAAGACAGAGTTGGGTAGTTGAGACAGTGACTTATGATATTTATAAATATATAGTGAAGTTTTATAGATTTGTATTATAGAACCTAAATATCATCTGACACTTTAAAGAAAAGTCTTGTTGACCTCTGTCTGAGGCAGGTTGCCTGTACTCAAATGCTGATGCCCCTATGTCTTGTCTGTGATTTAGATGAGCTGCTTAATTTTTCTAGATGTTAGTATCCTCATTTTAAAACGGGCTTGATAAGTCAAGGATAACTGTTAGGTGCCCAACGTTATTATAAGAAGTCCAGAAGTGCTACTATAATTATTAATAACTATTAAGTTCTTCCAAGGTGTCATTCAAAGTAAGTTTTTAACAAACAAATTGCAGAAGTTGTAAAGCTCAAATGAACCACAACTGTTCCACTACTGTGTCATGATAATCAATTCAGAGATCAGTCATCACTGTTCGGTGAACTTGATGTGAAATATAGTCCTTTGCTCGTATAAGTGATTTTAGTATTTACATCTCCTACCACATGGTTCATTTCAAGTTAAAAATATTTAAACGCCTAGGTTTGCAAATGCCAAGCTGTGAAGTAGGAACTGTTCTCTCCGTGGGACAATGAGCAGCTGCTGAAACCATTTGTCCAGCAGAGCCTGTGCTTCTGCTGGCTTTTTTCTTCCTTTTTTTTTAGAAATGGAAAAAAAATCATTGTTTAACTTCAACATTTCTCATCTTCCATATCAAGAAATAGATTCACGTGGGATAAGGTGTTTCTAGGGTTTGGATGGCTAAAGGAGTCTCAGCTTTTTATTTATATTTTCCTCTTTTTGAATAAGGGTAAGTGGAGTTCTCAGAGTTTCGTATTCTTTTTGCTTTTGTACTTGAATGTTGTTTGCAAGGTCTCGGGATTTTCTGGATGGTTTCAATATGACTGTATGGATGAGCTGTCGGGCCCTTTTTCTAAGAGTCTGGGGGTGGAGGAATGGTTATCACACAACAGAGGTCAGGTTTTAAGTTAGAAAAGCTTTTGAGATATAGCTCAGATCTATTATGTTTGTAGGCAAAGTTGGACAGATCTTGAGGTAAGAAGATCTCGAATCTTGAAATTAGAATAAAATCTTCCCAAAGCGAAAAATTCAATAGCTTTCTGTCCATAATGAATGGCCAAGTAGAACTACTGATAAGCTGCAAGTATAAGAGCTAAAAGTCAAGTTATCTCTTCAGTTTTCTGCCCTGGTTTCCCCAGGGAAAGTGAAGAGAGGACACTATGAGCCCTCCACTATAACACTTTAAGAAGTTGGTGAATAACTATTAGAGTTGTCTGGGTAAACTGGTTTGAATTAAAGATGCTCCTTTTGTTTCTTTGCTTTAAAATAGAGCTTCAGGTCCTTGGGGACAACATCCAGAGCAGTGAGTCATAGCTGAGATGGGGGAAGGAAAGTGTCTTCAAATTTCATGTGGCTTCGTAGGCTTGAAGGATTCTTCACAGTATTTCAATGGGGAAAGAAGGCCCTAAGGGGACAGCCGAGAATGAACTATTTAAGAATTGGAGAGTTCCTCTTTGCCATAAAAATGGAGAAATCTTGTTATTCCAAATGGAAGAAATTCTACCATGCATAAATTGCTCTTGATTTCTTGTTATTTCCTACTTATTTTCATTTACCAAATGATCAGTTATGTAAAGAAAAAGTAGAGCTTTTTCAAAAAGTTGACAGAAATGTTTCCTACCAGTTGAAATTTTAGCATTTTTTGGTACAGAGCCTTAAGTTACTTGTGGGATGGAGGGAAATTTTCCTCTGTGTGAACTGTAAGAATCTTTTGGATGACAGTCAAACACTTCTGTAATTTCCTCCACCATTTTTAGCTTCTTTTGGCATTGCACATTTCAAGCCTGTCCCTGGAATGTCAAGAAGATGCCAGATATTATTTAGAATGTTGCATTTTAAAATAATATCAAGCTAAATTTGTTTCTAAAGAATTTAGAATAAAAGTAGTATTTCTTTTATTTCACCTTTCAGCAAAATTCAAAAATTTAATGACATACCAAAGGGAGTTAGTTGTTGGTCTTTCTCCTACCTGTGAAAACAGATTAGAAGGGATTTTGTATCCTAGGACTACGGGCAGTAACAGATTTGCATTGGGGTGGGAAGTTTCCAGTAGATGGACAGTGAGGAAGCAATAATTTTGGTAATCCTTTGAAATAAATTACCTCTGGTTGTTCCTCAAGTTAAGTACATCTACAATTAGAAATTGTATCTATCAGTGCTGGTATGCTAATTCCGTTAAGCAAGCACATGGAATTTGTTGTACTGATGGGCATAAAAAAAGAGCAGAATAAACCTCATGAAACCAACTAATGCATAATAAAACCATTTAGCATTGACAGTGCCTTAGTTTAGGGCTCCCAAAGGATTTCTTACACCTGAAATTGCAGTGTTGCTAGGTCCAAACAGTAAGAGGCTTGCTTGCCTTTCCAATCAAGAATCATTGCAAACAAAGGATGAATTCTTTCCTAAGAAGCTTATGATTAATTCAGGTCTCTAAGCATTCCAGGAATAAGATTTTTTTTGTTGTTGTTGTTACCAAGATTGTGTGATTTTGGCCCAGAAGCTTCAAAACTAAAGCACATATGTTGTATTTCACTTGTTCAGTATGCTATTTCTCTTTCCATTTCTGTGCTCCAATTTTTTTTCCCTCTATCATCACTCTATTGAGAAACAACAGGTACAGCGTATTTTTAACTGGTTTATCTGAATTAATCTCTTCCCAGGCTAATATATTTGAACTAACAACAACAAATACTCCATTAAAAAAAATCTCTTGTTTTACTCTCTAACTCCTGCCCCCTCAGGTTTAGCTCTGTGATCTGGGGAAGACATTCAACCTCTCTGGATGTGGTTTTCTCTTCTGTGTAAAATGAGAGGATGGAGTGCAGATGACCACCAGAGTCTTGGCTTCAAGAGTCCATAATCCAGTCTATCATAAAGCGAGACTGAAACAATTCAGTGACCTTTATTATGAAGAAAGAGTAGTGGGCAGCAGACATATCAGGAATTTTTTTCTCCATTCTCCCCCTCCCACAGCTGTGTCAAACAGCTGAAGTCCATGACCCCAAATTTTATGAGTTCTGTTAATTATTTGGGTGGTATCACACAAAGTTTGTATATTTGAAGCTCAAGGAGAAAGATAATCTGAGTTGTGAACTTTTACCCATATTTCACTAGCTGAAAAGCTTGAAATCTTTTCTCTTTTAGGATAGAAGACTGAATAATGTTGTGTTTAGTTTTTGAGGAATTTACAGTTCACTGATGTTAATACTTAACATTAGTGTCGACCTCTCCCTTCTAGTTCATGAAATACAGCTTTTTTCCTTTTCGCTATTTTTTGTGACAAATGTGTTTATTCATTATGACAAATAGATCTTTATTTAAGATCTATTAAGTCTGTAGTATACTCTTAGCTCTCAAATAATATTTAATAAAGCATACATTGCCTGTATTTTTCTCTAGCTCTCCTTTCTTAAAAACTCTCCAAAAATCTTCAGAACACTTCCACTGTAGAAATAAAATATTGATAAAGGTTTACATTTAGTAATTCCATCACATGGATGCTGATAAAATCTTTATTTTTCAACTTTTATTTTTATTGGTACATGTTTTCAGTACATGATTATATTCCTCATAGGGAGATGGCACATGGAATAAACATTTTAATTGTTTTCTAATCCCTCCCACATACTTTCTCAAGTCCAGCTCTTTATTAATGGCTCTGAAGGTCAGAGAGAAGAGAAAACCTCACCAATA
>NDGN011131617.1:0-10986 GCA_002564285.1 Tympanoctomys barrerae | reverse complement strand
AACACTGAGCTACTTCATCCCCATCCTGTTTATTTAAAAAAAAATCTGGAGTCAAGGTCTAAATCACCCAGGTTGCTCTTGTGGTTTTTTTTTTTTTTTTTTTTTTTTGTAAAGTGTCTACAGGGTCTCACTATACAGATCAGACTCGTAGTGATCCTCCTGTTTTTAACAACTGCTGGGATTACAGGTGCATGCCACCACTCCTAGTCTCAATCACTGTCTCAGCACACCCCAGGGGTGGGGCTAGCATAGGAATTGAACCTGGTCCCTGTGCCTGCCTAAACAGGTGCTTTAGCCCACTGAGCTATCTGGCCAGCCCTGCCCAGGTTGCTCTTGAACTTGTGGTCATCCTGCCTCAGCCTCCTAAGCAGGAGAAACTATAGGCATGCACCACCACCTCTGATGGCAATTCTTTTTTGGGGGGGAGGGGGACTAGGAATTCAACTGCTGACGATGCATCATGCTTGCTAGGCAGTCACTGTGCCACTGAGCTGTGGCTCTAGCCCTCCTATGGCAATTCTTTATACTCTTGGAAATCTGCATGGGGTAAATGTATGGGTAAGACTGATGGAAAGATCAGATAAGGATTTCCCTTTCTAGGTGATAGCTGTTTCTTTCCTGCAATACAGTAGCTAAAATCAAGCACATTTTACTCTCTATGGGTGTCTTCCCTTTTTTTCTGACCAAGACTATCCATAGCTGGACAACATAAATTTCTCCTTTTAATATAACTGTCTTGAAAATTCATACTACCATCATTATATGAAACAGAACAACAAATTAATCTAACTCTCTTCTTTTAATTTGCTACAAGAAATAAATATTTCTTCTCTTCACATCCTGTTATGGATGCACACCAGTCTTATTTTGCTGAGAGTGTTTTTCCTTCCCTAGACTAAGTTGTAGCCAAGCCACCTTTCTTTAACTTGCTTTTGGCAGCGACAGAGAGGACTCTCAGCTTCTTATCCTACGGTGTTTATTTTTCTTACTGTTATTATCATTTTCATTTTGGAGGGTGCTGGAAATTAAGCCCAAGGCCCCACACATGCTAAGCAAGTGCTCTGCGCTGAGTACACCCTGAGCTCCCGCTTTCTGCGTTTTCAGCACTTGCGATTTGTCCTTTCTTCTCCAGGCTATGGGTAGCTCCAGCGCCTGCTCGGTGTACACTCAGTCTCTGTGTCATTCTGTACAGGGCTTGGCACACAGGAGATGCTCAACTACAGAGAGTTGCTTACTTTTGACAACTGAACAAATGAAGGAACTACTCTGATCCAGGTACACCTGGGCCACAAGGCCTGGACACATTTCCCAAAACAAAGTCATCTGGTCTTCCTTCCCATTTAGCTTTTTTTCTGGGACTCCATGTCTTTCAAGGTTCTTGCTTCTAGGGCGCCTCCCCTTGGGCAGTACCTTTATCAGGTGCAAGTCCCCCTAGACCTGTGCCCAGGGGTTCTCTGATACATGTTGCCATGTGGCATGCCAGTTCTCCAGTCTGTGTCTATTTTTTTAAGCTCTGAATTCCTTACTAGTTGTTTTTTCTCCTCTTTCTTCTTAAATGCTGAGGTTCTTCATGAGTCTGCCCTTGATCAACTTCTTGACAGTTTGGGATGATCTCAAGAACTGAAGTCTCAATAGGGGCCTGGAAGTCATTGCTAACTTACTTTTTCTAACAGTGTTTATCTATACAGATCTTCCCATTCTTTCCTCTGAATAGGTTTGAAATCAGTCCCTTGCATCCCATTCCCATGGTCTCTGCCATGTGCTAGGATTTTATCATTCCTAACACTTAGATTTTCCATTTCCATCAACCTTTCCAGCTTATCCTCCTCACTGCTTCTGAGTGATTGTTCTAACACGCAAATATGACTACATTCCTCCTTTGCTTAAAATGGGCCAGTGATTCCCTGTGGTCCCCAGGCTGGATTCCAACTTTCTTAGTCTGCTGTATGAGACATTTCCTGACTTGTCCTCACCTAGCGAGTTGGCTTTATCTGCCACCACTTACCCATCTTGGACCCTACATTTCTGTCTCAAGGAATCCATCCTGCTCCCTTTCTGTCCAGCCCCTTGGGCCTCTAGTTCTTACCTCTGTTCCTGTTGCTTTTTATCCCTTTTTATCCACTACCCAGTTAGGCTGGCATGAAGTCCTCGCCTGTGCTGTGCCAGCAATACTTGCTTATGCTGTGAGAAGATTCACCACCCGCTTGTCTCCTTTCATGGACCCCAATTGCAGCATAAACTTTGTTCACTTTAATCTGCTTTCCCTAGAGCACTTGGTGTGCTGTAGTGGTGCCTGAACTGAGTTCAATAGCGTCCCCAAAATTTCATGTCGAACTCAACCTCAGATTGTGACTTTATTTGAAAAGAGCTTTTCAGATCTAACTAAGTTAAGGTCATATTGGATTAGGATAGACCCTCAATCCAATATCACTTGTATTCTTCTAAGAATAGTAGAAGACACACCAAGGCACAAAGGGAAAAGCCAGGGAATGACAAGGTACACAGTGCATGATGAAGCAACAGGTGAAGGAACACCAAGGTTGCTGGTGGTGACCCAAAGCCAGGCGACAGGTTCTTTCCCTCAAGCCTTCCTTGGACACCTTGGTTTCCGAGTTCTGGCTTCCAGAGTTTTAAGCCCCTCAGATTGTGGTATTTTGTTATGGCAGTCATGGAAAGCTTACCCAGGGCCTAACGTACTGTATGAATGCCACAAGGGCTCCAAGTCCTTTCCACACAGCCACTGGGGAAGACCGGTGTTGACTTTGGCTGGAATGTCCTCACAGCCTTCTGATTGGTTTCCCTGTGTTTGTTAAATGGAACAGTGCCATGAGCTTATGACTCCAGTGGATCCTGTGTTTGTCTGGCTGATTATCAGAGACTTTTTTCTCATGACCTGTCGGAAAGGTTAGCCGAATCCTAGTGCTAAAAAATGTCACCTCTGCCCTGAGCAAAGCTTTCATGCAAAGCTCTAGTGGGGCGCCTAAAAGGACAATGATTTGGGATGTCAGTGAGCTCAGAGAGCAATCTACACGCCTGTTGTTGCACCTGCTTAGCTAATAAATGAGAGGCCATGTGGCAGAATTCTATCTGACACCTGCTTTCATTATAGCACCAGACACTTACAGCCTGGAGACCTCGGACATCTACTTAGTGAATGACAAAATTGACTCAGGTCAGCTCTAACCAAGAAGGTCATGGAAAAAACTCCAGTTTTGGGAAGAGACAAATTTGGGCGAAAATCCCAGCTCCAGCACTGACTGCCGAGTCGCCTATGCTGCTGCTTCACAGGGTGGTAACAATGATCCGTGCCCGCCTCACCAGGCTGTTGCTATAATTAAGTGAAATCAAGCGTGTGAAAGGTTTTGGGTGTTGTGAATGTTCGCTGTTATTCAGGAACTTGCACAGAGTGGCGCGGCTAAGAGGTGAAACGCTGACTGGGGTCTCATCTTCAGGGACAAGACCTTGTCCCTAGAAACAGAGGCAATGGTCTCTAATGAGGGACTTGAATGTTAATTAGGAGCTCAAGATGTAAGACCTTATGTCTTTTCATATGTATCTTCTACCTTTATCTTCATGAGAGTCTTTTATTTAAAAAATATTTATCCTTGCTAAAAATACGCATTCATTTTGGAAATAAGGCTTAAAGACAGGCAACTGTTCCCTATTGACCTGAAGGCAGTGCTGTCTGGGAGTTTTGAAGTATGTCTGCTCTTGGGACCTCTAAAACTAAAGAGAACCGAAGGTCTGCTGCTGAGACCTGGGCTTCAGATTTCTCAAAGCTCCTTGGGTGATTCCCTAGTCAGCCATACTTGAAAATCTATTCTCTTGGGTTTGCAAATGGCTTTCTCTAAATGAAGTAACTTTATTTCTATTCTTGTGTAAGAACAGCTGAGTCAATTCCATTGTACCTATTCAGAAGATGGGAAGACTGAGGCTCCAAAAAATCTAGAAAGGACTTGGCCAAGGACTAGATTTCTTGATTCTTCCCCAATGCTCTATCCCTGTGCAGGTGTCCCTGAGGAAGTATAAGCCATTAACCCTGACATTTCTCTTTCTGCAGCCATCTTTGCCTGAAAGGAGGATGACCCAGGTACATGGTATGTTCACCCATAATGAGCCAGAACAGCTTGCTGATGATCTGGTAGCAGCACTCACTGCCTGCTCTCTGCTGCCTTTCCCTGTGGTTCCTGGGTTCCCACCTCCCAGAGCAGAGGCCAGGGGTTTTCCACCAGGCTTGTTGGATCCATTTCATTGCTGCCTCTGTTTTTCCATTTGCCTAGTCACAGGGGCTGGGCTGTGGGCCTGTCTCTGCCAAGTGCCTCAGGGTCCCCCAACAGAGAGAGCAGTGGAATCCAGGAGTGTTTCTGCCCTGGGAAAGCATGCCGGTCCACAGACCAGCCCCCTCCTGCACCCGGGTTCTCATGCCCCACGGCATGCCTGGGGGCCAGCCGGCAATGAAGACACTGTTCTAGACAGCAGAAGGCTCTGACAGCCCCACAAATCAACATCCTGCTCCCTGCCTCCAGCAGCCCACCCCTGCCCAGGCCCGCCCAGAACAATACCATCAAGTCATCATGAGCGATGGAACCAGAACACCCCAACGTCATGAAAGAACACAGAAGCTTCTTTTTGTGGTTGCTGGTGTGGTTTCAATAGAAAACCCTTCTGGAGCATGAAGAAGAAATTCTTGTGCTGTGTCCCTAACAAAACCTGACCTCTCCCTTGGCGGCAGCGCTGGGTAGGCCCAGAATCAAGCTGGGGTTATTTCCCCACCATCACCATAGTCATAGCAACAGCTTTGATTAATGCAGTGGCCCATTAGAGGGATAATGTCAGCCCTAATCAGAAACGTTTCAAGTATCTCTCTTTGCATTTTGGTAAATGGCGTAATCACATTATGGTTCGATGTGTCTGGGAGCTGATTGCTGTCGCGCAAGTCGGCCTGATTTTCCAGGTTAAGGGGTGTCAGGGGGCCTGAGAGGCAGCTAATCACCATGCATTGTTAGTGTTTGGAGGGAAAACAAAGGAGGACACAGAGACCCAGGGGTGCTCCTGCCCTTCCCTTCCTCCTGGGGGCCCATAGGAAGCTGTAAGCTGGTGGTCTCTGGCCAAGCACGATTCCCTAAAGAGGTGAGCTGAGAGGCAGGGGTGGGTGGAGGTGCCATGCGGATAAACAAGGAAACAGACACAGGCCAGGAAGCAAGGGTGGGTGGCCACCTGGCACTTGTGGCTTTGCCACTCCTGCCCCTCGTCCATCAAGCTTGTGATAGACAGTGAGCCTCAGGTCGTGCCCCTGGGCTGGAAGACTGGCATGAGATGCCTACTCTGGGCCTGAGAGAGGAAACAGCCAGGGTGACATGCACTGCAAAGGCACTTAATGAGCGTGGACCTGACCTGTCACAGTGGCACTTGGTTAATGGCAGGTTCTGCTTTGCTGAAGAAGCTGTTGAAGCTTCACACTTGAGGGTAGATCCTCACCGCACCCCGGGGAGGGGAAGACTTCCCTTCATTTCTGCTTGTACTAGCACAGGAACCAAGGAAAGGAGAGGTGACGCCTCGCACCCACCCCTGTACTCTCATCCCAAATGATGTGAGGTTCCACCTCCCCAGGGGCCCTTCTCCTGAGGCTCCCTCTCTCTGCCTCCTAGCTTGGCTGCTTTGTCTTGCTAAGTCCACAGGTGACAGTAACAATAAATCGTCACCACCCATATGGAAAGATTAAGAGGAAGACCCGAGGAAATATGCACGGAGCCCCCAGAGGCTATTTTTAGGTGCTCCTGGGAGGTTTAAAAAAGGACTCACACCGTTAACTATTTATGACTTTTGAATGCAAGACAGAAATAGAAGAGCAGCACTTAGCTTCTCATCCAAGGCTGGAGAAATAAAAAAAAAAACCTCTCAGAGGCCTGAAACCACTTTGGGACCATTAAATTTACTGTCTCTTGGACAACATTTAATATCCAGCATAACGCTTTCATTTTTGGCCTCGGCAAGAATTTTTCTATTCCATGTTGAAAATTATCTCAAGAGCAGCTGAGGAAATTGAGTCAGCGAGTGAGAACTATTTATCTCAGAGTCACACTGCCGGTCTGCGCCCAAGTCCAGGGGGAAGCCAACCTCCTACCAATTCACGTTCCCTTCAGAGGGTTGAGTCAAAGGTCCCAGGGCAGGTTGGGGGTATGGGAACTTCCTCATGGAGACCTGGCCTAGCAAACAGACAACACATCAGGACATGCGAAGCAGCCAGGCCCCTTCTTCCATCTTTCTTTGCTTCAGGCTAGATTCCCCTCCAGGAAAAGTCAATGTTCTTCCCAAAGAGATGTTGGATTAGACATGTTACAGGCCTGGGCTCACTGTCTTTCCTAAAAATCTCACAAATTGTACTCATACTGAGTAAGTCAGATGACTTTCCCTGGTAGGAGATGTGGGGACGCTTAGTAGGGCTTGTTCTCTAAAGCATTATGACACCTCCCCCATGCACAAGATCCTGGTCAGCAGCTTCTCAAGGGCTTAGAAATTAAAGCAAATCCAGGGTGTGGGGCCTTTGTCTCACACAATCATGGCTCTAAGCCCAACAAAACCACAGGTCACCAGCCTGTGTCTGAATAGAAAACCACAGAGAAACGCATTATGCCACAGTCAGTTTCCTGACACCTGGAAACTGCGCTCACCACAGAAGCCACCTGTGCTGGCTGCCCCTCTCCTGCTGGCTCAGCCTGGTGCTGGTCCCTGGGCCCCGCCTGATGGAGGCGAGGTGAGCATTTCCCACCTCCTCCAGTGGCCTCGGGTGGGGCTTCTCAGGGCTGTGAAGCAGCCCCACTTCTATAACTGCCTCCCACTGCCCTCCCGTTTTCAGAGACCACGACACCCAAGAGTTGGCACACTCGGGGTGAGCCCTCTAGAGCTACTCGACATAATGGCCTGTATAGATCTTTGGCTTGATCCCCTGTAACTTTTGGCACGGGAGCATGAACCCAGGATCTCTGGACTGAGTGACGTCCTGGGATGCACACCCAACCCCTGCTTTTAAATTATTTTTCCAGATGGGGCTTCTTATGTTATCCTAGCTAGTTTTGATCTTGCGGTCATCTTGCCTCAGCCTCCACCTGAGTCTGGTTTTAATACCATCCTGTTATACTTCCTGATTAACCGCTCTAGCACCAACCATTTGGAATCTGGCTCTTTGAGGTCCCCTCTCCAGGACTCATGAGTGCAGCTGATTCTGTGGCTGTTGATGGCGCCCTCCTCCTGCCTCAGCTCAACTCTGTTCCCAAGTGTAGGAGCAGTGTGTGGTTACCACGCGAGAGTCCACTAGACTGTGAGCTTCACAAAAGCAGAAGTCTCATTTGTTTTTCTCTTTATTGTATCCTCAGCACTTAGCATAGCACCAGCACAATAAATGTGTAATACATATTTGATGCATGGAATCATAAATGAAATATAATGTCCCAGTCCTGTAGAGGGTAGCAATTACTTGATTTTGCTGATGCACATCCATTGCTATTCAATTAATCGAAACAGCAAGCTCGCTACAAGCCAGCTCTGGCAGAATTTTGTCACTTCTGGAAAGATATTCTCTTTACAAAGACCGTGTGCATTACAAATAGGCATTGTAACAGAAATTGGTTCTTTTTGTTTGTTTTACAGTCCTTTTTAACTGCTCACTGTTCTATCAATTAATCAAGGCATCCATGGCCACAATAGAGAATTACTGGCTGATGAATTGTGGTACTGGTAGTTGAAGCCAGAGTCTTTGCACCAAGCTACATCTCTAGCCTTTTTATTTTAAGACGGGGTCTCTAAGTTGCTCAAGTGGAACTTAAACTTGTGATCTTCTTGCCTCAGCCTCTCAGAGAGATAATAAATATTTACTTCTTAAAAGTGAATTGTATAGAAATAGTACATAGTTAGAGATGATGAAATAATGACCATGGCCCTCATTAATGGCCCTTCTTAATGATATATGTGAGTGAAACACCAAATACCTCTCAGCTTTAGTTTCCTCATCTGGAAATTGAGGTGACTGGACTCAGCAATCATTGAGTTTTCTCCAAAATTTGTGGCTTTATCAGCCTATAGTTCTGTCTTACCAATGCTAGTTACTTTCTTGTGTTTTGGCCGAGTTGGAACCTCAAGGTTAAAACCTTTGCATGACATTTTACATGTTGCCACCAGGTGGCAGGAGTGTGCCACAGTCCTTTGGTCCAAAGCACAAAGCACATACTGTCAGAGGTTGTCTTCAGACAGCGCTAGATTTCTGAGCTAAGAGGCCAGACTCTGAGTTTTTCAGGCAGCAAACCCCTTTGTTTATAGAGACATTTGCCTTTATGTAAAACAACAATCTGAGGATCAGCAACGATGATGTCTAGAAATTCCCAGGAACCTAGGAAGGTCAATGAATTGAACATATTTCCCATCCTCAAGGAGCTTCCAATCTGCTGAGGGAGTTAACACAAATTACAGCATGAGCCACTGAGAGATAGACATGGCCCTCAGAGTCCAGCAGGAACAAGGAGGAGAGGCTTCATTTGTACTGTAGCGATGAGCCACGTGTGCTCACTGAAATCTAAATTCATTAAAATTAAGTACCAATTGGAAGATTTAGCTCCTCAGTCCCACTAGACACATTTTGGGTGTGCCATACCCATGCATTAGTCACTCCTTTATTGGACAGTACCAAGTACAGGATATTTGTTCTAGAACTGGAAGTTCTGCTGGGTAGTAGGGATCTAAGCAGGGTGTCCTAACCTCAGCACTGTTGCAATGCTGGCCAGGTGATTTCCTTTCAGCAAGGCCTGAACTGTGCATCACAGGATGCTTTGGCCTCCCCTGGTTATGACAACCAAAATGTCTCTCCAGATGTTGCAAAATGGCCTAAGGCAGGAAAGAGGGTAAGTGTGCACCTAGTTGAGAACCATTTGGCTAGAGGACATGTGGATGGAAATGCTGGACATTCAGTAGCTGGACTACTGAGTGTAAGTGCTCTGAGGGGGTAAACAAGGTGTTGTCAGAACATGGGAGCTGGGTCTCAATTGAGACTGGAGCTGATTCCCCAGCTCAGCTTTGATGGACAGCCCAGTGGCAGTAGCAAGTCTTGGTACCAGCTGGCTCCATGATGACCTCAGAAGGGATTGTGTCCTTTCATTCTCCTTGTCCCTCTCAGTAACTAGTCTTGGGATGTTAAGGATCCCCTGTTCCTGGCCAGGGCTCTTGCTGTAGCAGTAAGAGCTGGCTCAACAAAGGGGCTATCAGTGGTAAAGATAGCCCAAGGAATATTCTAACACAGGAAAAGGAATTCATCCAGACCTCGTGAGGACTTCAGTAGACATAGGTGCACTTTACAGCTGGGATATCTCTTGAGCACTTTGGGGTTTCACTCTAGATAGTCTGCTGTCCCCTGTAGATGACATCTAGACTAACAGGTCTGGTGATCATTTGCAGTGGCAAGGAACAAGAGCGAAATGGAGAAGTAGCAGCAACAATGGCTGTAGAGAGCAAGCTGTTTCCCTTAAATTGCATTCATTCTATCTGCCCCAGGCTGAGAGTAGTACCCTTACCCATAATTCCAATAGCATTCACACTCATAATCTCAGTGGCTCCTAAGTTAATCACAAGCTCTAGAAGTCCGCCCCATGACTGAATGAGGCTTTGGGGGGACAACTGGACACAAAGCATAACACCCCCCTCTATTTTGGTTTCTTACTCAAGGATTCTCTATAATTGGTCAATGTTTATCTTTAAGTGTGCTATCTTTCTACATCTGCCTCTCTCTCTGTCTCCCTCTGTCTCTCTCTCTCTCACACACACACACACGCACACATGCGCACACGCGTGCACACACACACATTAGTTATTGTCCCAGTGGAGCTAAGAATAATGGGCCCATGACTTCCTGAGTTTGCAACACCAGCCCCCTCGACCTGCATTCTGTTACTCAGCTGCACAGCGCTGTTTTTCAGCAAAGCCATCCTAGCATGAGTTTTGATTTTGGGGATTTATTCAAATTCTATTTGATCTATTAAATCAGAATTTTTATTCTGTTCAGAAGGTTCATTAATCCTTACATCTTACTCATTTTTACTCAGAATTCTAGAAGGCTGGGAAATGTGTCTATCATATTTGTTATACCTCTGACTTTTGGCCGTTTACCTTTTGAGTAATGTCACTTCTCTGCTATTCATTCATAACTTTGACCAAACATTGGACAAGAGACACTGAAGAACAGAATTCTTCCAACTCCAGGAACTCAGCATGCAACATTGCTGAGTGTTGGAATCTTTTCAATGGAATTAATCATCTCCATCTTATCCCAAGTGTAGAAGGGAGATTTGGCGAGTGCATTTTGAGGTGACTGAAGCACAGGACTCCAGGGAAGGAAGTGTTGAATGAGGGAGGAACAGGAAGCCCAGTGAATATTCATAAAAATCAACTGAAGTACAGGCCATCAGGGGCCGGCCAGATAACTCAGTGGATTAAAATGTCTGTTTAGGCAGATGCAAGGGTCGGAGGTTCCACCGGTGGCCTGCTGTACTGGCCCCGCCCCCATGGCTCTCTGAGCCGGAGACTGAAGCTGGGCATGGTGGCATGCACCTGTAATCCCAGCATTTGGGAAGCTGAAAACAGGAGAATCACTATGAGCCCGATCTACGTAGTGAGATCCTGTATGTCCTGTAGACCCTGCACCAAAAAAAAAAAAGAAAAGAAAAGAAAAGAAAAGAAAAAAGTACAGGCCATCAGGTCTTAATGTGGCTGAATTGACTTTGAAAATGGACAAAGAAATATTGTTGCTAAAAATGTAAAAAGAAAACCCAACAGGTGAGGTCTCCATGAAATGCAAATGAATGAGGCAGAGATGGGGAAGAGGGGACTTCTGAGCCTGGGTGACTCGTATGGCGTCGCTGCTGCTGGAAATAAAAAGGCCTCTGAGATCGATGATGTAGAGTGTGCCTAAGGAGAGTCACATGGAGAGAAAACATTCTCTCAGGC